>JAANSM010002493.1:0-14886 GCA_036850725.1 Orchesella villosa
TGTCGTCGGGGATACATTCTTCCTTGAAATTTTTTGGGGGAGTTGGAACAGTGAAAATTTGACTTTTAACATGGGGTAAATGGGAGAGCAAGTTATCTTTCTCTATAATACATCCATTTCAAAACTACTTTCATGTATGTAGCTGCTCTGGAAAAGGTCTTTAACACACGCTACATGTAATTAGGATCTAAACGGTGCTATTAATATATATAGTGCTATTAGATAGTATCTAGTCCTTTCGAAATGCATAAAAATGTTTAAATGTAACCAATATAAATTGTCTAGTATGGTTTTTATCGAGTAGTATCTATTTAGATCTGTTAATATGAGTGTTTGATATGATTTTTGACCAGTACCAACTTGAACAAAAAGGTGGCCAAACTGCAATAAATATTTACATTACTTCTTCCAAAAAGTGCAGCACCTTGATACTTTGCATGTATGTCATAAAAGGTGGCCAAAGTCTGTTTTACAGTGGATCGCTTATTTTTTTCCGTTACGCAGATGATGATGATGATACTTCGGCCAGAAAGAAGAGTTTCAATGATCAATGAGCTCAGCGTCTCCCCACAACCGTACATGTTCCATTCAATTATTCATTATCCATGCCTCCATGTCAATCGCCATATTTCACAGTCCTTCCGACCACGCTTCCCTGGATTTAAAAAAACTTCGAATTTCACTCCATACTTTGCTCCCGGCTGAAATGAAAACTGAATACATGTTGTCGACTCTGAATGCATCATTTTTTTATTGTTATTTTAGTGTTCTGTTTTCCTCCTGAATGAACGTTTTAACTGAAAGTTTCAAATTTTCCAACAATGAACAAGCAGGTGACTTACAACTTCAGTTTCGAGGTTTAATTGAGCCTAGTTCGCTGTCAACTTTCTTCAACGACAAAATGAGGAAACTTCCCTGTATTTTGAGGAAAGCTGAAAGTTTATAAGTATATCCAGGCTGTGCATGTTTACGTTGTATATATGTGCTTGAGTCATATTAGTATTTTAATTTAATGCTTCATTCCATTTGGCTGTAAATAGAAAACTACAGGGCGTATCAGTGGTTTTGCTTATTACTCATTAGAATTTCGATTTTTTATATTTCATAGTAGTGGAGGACCAAAGATTTCAGGTGCCTAATTAGTATATTCGTGCCAGTAAGTAGCAATAATGGCGTATTAATGTATTTTGTGTATCCAGATTTTTACTAGCAAGAAAAGTTGAAAAATATATGACATTCATCCCCATCCGGAACAGAATGGGTTGTTGAGACCCACGTTACAATATACTTACATCTCGCCAGCTCAATTTCTCCAAACCTTCACATAATTTATCATTTGGTATAGTGGCATATTATCATCTATGCGGAGCGGAGATCATTTTGTTTCATTTGCATGAACCAAATCCGACCCCAATATGCATATTCAGAAAAACGGTGCCATAAAGGCGATTTGTCTTGTCTTGGGGTATGTGAACTTGCTGCGAATGATAGGAGTCTTTTTTTATAAATCAGGATTCTATTCAAATTTTTTCTGGTCTTATCACATCCCGCCATCTTTCTAAAATTCAATTAAGATCCAGAATATCCAGAGATACTCCATCCATACTTTCCTCATACTTCAACCTGAGCTTAGAAAATTCCAACATATCCTTGATCCTTTTTTCTCAAACGATCCGAGTCTTTCGTCTAGAATAGTTCAATTTCAAACAAAACTGCTCAAATTCAAGTAAACGCAAGTCTTCCTATATGGTATAGTACAAATACTACAAATATTTATATTTTTTACACAGAACATTGGTTTCAGTTTCCGATATTTTGTAAAAACATTAATTTTGAGTTGTTAAACGTGTTTTCTGAAACATTATTTGCTACCTTACGTAAAGTTAAATGAAGGGGTTTGCTGAGTTACCTTCATTAAGTTCATAAGTTACCCTTTCCATGTAGTAAAACTTAGTGAGCGATAACGAAATTTCATTATCCAGCGTATGATAACTCACGTAATACACGAAATACGTATATTTGATATTAACGCTTGAACTGAAGACTCCATAAGAATAATAAGGTAAATTGTGACATATTGTATTTAACATAGTTTAAATATTATAAAAGTAAAAGAAAAATGGAATGGTACGAGTACGAGTGCTTTTGATATTTTAATTTTCCTCAACGTTTCGTTTGCATACATGTACGGGTAATACCGTTGATGCTTTGGTACTGGTAGAAGTTTTTCTATTGTTGTTATAAATCTATACTTTCTTTGTACTTTGTATAAATGTTCAGATGCAGGTTCCTGGCAAGCTATTTTTCGTCAAAGATGGTCGTCTCCATTACGAAGACAAAGACCAACACAAGAAACGTGTGGAATTGCGTGACAAGATTTTAAAATCGTGCCGATCATGCAAATGTGGAAAACAATTCGTTAGTGAAATTGGGTTCCTTGAGCATCTCAAGAATTCAAAAAAGGAGGGCTGTGGAGCAGTAGTTATAAAACTCCAAAACCAAATAGAGTATAGAGCTGACACAGTTGCTACTAAGAATCAAGATAACGAATGTAATAAAAAGTCAGAAGATGACATTGGAAGAATTCCGTATGTTAGTTTTTGCTCATAAGATATTTCATTTTTTCTTTGTCTTAACTCATTTTACTAATCATTAGATCTCCAACTTTGGAATTATATTTTTTCTTAGAGTCACCGATGTTAATACCCCTCGCATCGATGGAAAGATCGTCGGTCGTGCTACAAGAAAGGTACTGCCCAAACTACCCAAAGAAAAGCAGAAGACAAAAGCCAAAAATAATTCCTTGGACTCTGGTGGATTCATGGAAGACGGTATGAAGCCTGACGAAAAGGTAGCAGGGAGCAAGGAAAAAGAAGTAAAACCAGTAACGAAGAAGATTTTGAAAAAAACCAAGAGACAGAGACAGCGGTCAACCCAACCTTCAGGAAAAAGACGACGGGTTTCGAGTACTACTGATACAGATCTGAAAACGTCTTCAGGTAGTAATAATGTACAGAGAAAGTACTGGTGTAAGCAACTACGTTGTGAGACTTTCCACCCAAGTGTAGAGGCTCTGCGGACCCATGTCACCAAAGCCCATCGAGGTGTTGATGCCTCCCAAATTAATGAACACAATATTTGCACGTATGATCTTGGAATCGGACCACCAATCAATTTACTGTGACGGGTTTATAACTTCATTTATAGGGAGTATCCATGATTGTGATTAGTCGATTCTTCTACGCTTATTTTCCTCTGGATTTTCAGTATCATCGACACTTGAGTGTGAAATGATGCACTAATTTTTGAATATTGAAGAAAGACATTGCACTCTAGTTAAATATATATACTGGTGACGGTTTTAGCATTACGATATAACAATCTTATCCTAAGTGCAAAATTATCTATTTAACTCCCGGTGAAAAAAAGAGAAATAGGTAAGTTTTTCAAAGCAATTGGATGCTTCATTTTCATCTACAAGAAAAGTATTTAAATGTAAAATCTTAAATATATATAACTTGTTTCTTGGTTAATTGATTATATTTTGTCTAAATAATATAGTATACATTGAATATACTGTAGATTATATAGAGTTGGTAAGGAATTACATGCGTAACCCATTTCCAATTTTAGAACTCGTTCTGAAATATACGTAAAGTATCGTTCACATTTAGTTTTCAATATACCATATAAATGAATATGGTATTGTTAATGCTCAATGTGCCATGTGCACTGACTATCCAATTTCTAATTCAATTTAGTAAAAGGTAAAAGCAAGTAGTAATAAATAATATTAGCTAAGTGTTAGCTAATCGAATTATTAACAATTTATGAATGTAGCCACTTATTCGTAAAAAATGTTGGTTTTTGTTAGCTGAGGGCATAGGGTCGTGTAGTCATCAATGAGTTTTATACGATATAGCGGGCGTCGCCCATCATATTGGTGGTGAATGTGAATCCTCTCTTTTTTTTAAATGTGTCCATGTTCATGAGGAAATGAGCGAATAAAAATGATTAAATTTCTTACCGACTCCATAAAGTTAAAACAACACCATCCAGGTTTGCTAACATACACTTTCCACAGGAAATAATTATCAGCGATAGAATTTTCTATGAAATGCCACACAATTAATACGATGTGAGATGTGGAAAGTGAATGCGCCTTAATAATGTTTAGCTATCTAATTTAAACTTAATGCACATGTTATTTTATCAACTCCACAAAAAATAATGTATTGAATTCCAGGCCTATTTGGTCCAGCAATAATTTCAAATGACTTTTTGTGAATGATTTTTATTTAACATTCAGACAAAGTTTTAAGGTATTATCAAGATCAAGCTCAATAAAAATTTCAATGAATTCTTACATTACGTACAGTAGTAGCAATCACAGCAATTAAGTTAGTTTTGTCACAAGTGAGATTTTATAATTCAAAGCAAAGCATTAAAAATTAAAACCAACCAAATTTTAATTCTCTTCTACAACTATCCTGTATGTTCCGGCATCGTATTCAGATACTCAAACATCTGTCTAGTATAAACTTTCGCAACAATATCCTTCTCATCTTCCACCTCACATTCATTATTACCAATCGTCAAAACCTGCAATTTGGGAAGCACCTCCCAAATATTTGACTCATACATTTTCCCCACAAATCCCCTAATCTTAACAATTTCATCTTCAACGTCCACAGATGTTTCAGGGGTCATTTCCTCCGATTTCAAATTAAGTTTTTTGAGGGAACTTCCCAAACTCTTCAAAAAGTTGAGAGATAAAAACGCCGTGTTACGAATTTCCAGCTTGTGTAGTTTTGACAAATTGAGTATTTCTGCAGATGAAGATGATGAAGCTTCAGCCAGAAAGTAGAGCTCTAATGAAGTCAGCGTCTCTCCAAAAGTCTCCAAGACCTGGAATAACAAAGCTACATCCACCTCTACCATATTCAGAATCAACATAAATGTTTCCAAAGGAGACTCCGACCTGAGGAGACTTTCCAACTCGGAGTTGTCATTTACAGTGAGAAAAAAGTCTTCCAGATTTGTAAGCATTGGCATGTAGCTTTGGTCCCATTCTCGAACTCCAAGTGTCTTTAATTGCGGTCCGTAGGCGGAGATTATAGCATCTTGAATTGGCTTTGGAAAAATCATAGTGTGAAAATGAAACATTTGAAATGAGCTCAAAGGTGGGAAAGGATTGGAATCAATGTAGGAACTGAGCTCTGAATAAACTTCTTCTTGTGATCTTGTCAAGTATGTTGGATCAGGATGCCAATAGTAGAAGAAAATCTCCTTCAAATTAGGCAAATAGGAGAGAATCGCGCGTATGAGTTGGGCGAACTGAAGAGGGGTGCTGTCAGTGCAGAGGGTCATGCAGCGGATGTGTTCCCCTTTGATAGAGAAGAGTTGTAGGGCTGTTGACCAATATTCATCGTCTTGCTCTTTTGGACGTTGGTAGCTGTAGAAAAAAACACGTCGGCCGATAAACGGATTCCCTGGATGGGATTCCATTTCGGCAAGGAAGTTTTCAAGTTTTTGTATGGAGATTAGCTTCATTCTCAAATCCCCGTCGTACTCCAGGTTCTCCAGGAAGTGGTCAATTGTGTTTCTCCATTGTTTGCAAACTAGGCGCCAGCTTAGGAATTCGCGGATGTCAATTTGAGTGTTTTTTATGATGATGGGAAACGCCTAAAAAGTAAGAATCCACATTATTACTTTTAAGTTATTTAAATTATAAATGGAAAAGGAATCTTCATAAAAATTAGAAGTTTTGTGCTTACCTGAGAAAATAGATTAGTTTCCAGTACTAATGCTGTCTCTTCTGCCGCCGCCATTTCGAAAAATTAAGTAGGCAATTCTCCTAATGTCTTTTTACTTTGGAAAGAGTATTCTTTTTGAGAGTCTATAAAAATGTTTATACTTAACAACTCACATACATAATAACTAACTGCACAACCGATACTAAATTGACTCTAACTAAAAACCTTCACACATTTTTTCGCATGCATAATTTCCTGCGAAATTGTTTCTTATAATTTCTCACAACGTGCTGAACTATACAAACAACCTAATAACGCATTTTCACATTGCTAAAAGATGAAAGAAGTTTAAACATGGATGTGAATGCGGATTGTGGTCACGCTTTTCTATTGATTAGTTTTTATTGATTTGTGGAAAGCACCTACAAACTGCTTGGCTTTCCCCATCTCCTTCCCATTCATCCATACATTCCCATTGTTCCAGCTCGATTTGTTTGTATAACCGGCCAACCGTATCCATGTAGCGATTAAAGCATAACAAATAACAAAGCTTTCTTTCTTTGTATATGCTCATGTGTCCAATCTACTTCGCTAGTGATAAATATTGCATGTCAATTTTATGTTGTTTTAATCGCTCCTATATTCCGTGTTCCTTTTTTCTAACTTGACTACCTTTTTTGCGTAGCAAAACACAAAATAAATGGGCCTTTTGCATTAGGAATCTATACAATACTTGAAAAATAAAATGTTTTTGGAACTGAATTGAATATTTAATGAAACTTAACAAAAACATGAAACAGACAAAAGAAGGAGTTAAGAAATGTTTTATTTCTTTTGAATAGAAACTACATAATATTCAACTGTGATGTTGATTTTTCTTACTATTGGTAAAAAAACAAAGAATTTTTTCAGGCAGCAAAAATTTGCAACGTAGTTGCATCACACATCACATAATTTTTATAATCAAAACTGGAAGATAAACGTAAATGGGGGCATCCAGGTCGACCTTTAATTGATCCTTAGTATGCTTCATAACCGACTAGCCGTTTTCATTAGTTCGAGTTTACTTGTTCGTTTCAATCTGAAAGAAATAAAAATCCGTTATTTATAATCAAATCCTGGTTTTTTTGTACGCTAGTTTCATTAATTAAATGTTTTTTTACCTGTTCCAACATGTATTTCAAGAAATTGCTTTCATATCTTTTTCACATAGACAAACGCTAATTTGGTGAAACTCTCAATTGCATATTATTATCGTCCATTGTTTGTTAACCCAATTCTGTTGAGAAAGAGAGCTTCCGTTTGGTTATAGATTATATACAGCCTGCTGCCTGCCCCTCCATCAAGCCTGCAACATATTTTATTTTCGGTAACATATCAATCACCAATGCACAATATGATTTGAAATATTATAATTATGACACATTGTGCATTAACCTGGTTTTCTACTAAAGTAAAGTTTATAATCGTCTCTCCACCTAGAAAACCATGCTATTAGTTCCTCTGGAAATGATGATAGATGATAGGTCTCCAAAGTTTTCGACATTTGGAGACCTTCCAAAAGTATTCGGGTAGAACTTTTATCCATTTTTGTGTACAACAAAAACTTTTCGCCTAGCCTCACAATATTGTTTTAAAATTAAATGTACCCCATTCATTTATGCAGTACCCTTCAGTGGCACCGGAACTACGAACTTCCCTAAAAAGCATGAATGATGAAAATAATACAAGTTAATTATCCATGGCCATGGTTTTTCATACAATCTATGTTTAGTGTATAACATTCGTGCAATTAGTTTTCAGTAAGGTTGTTAAAACTTACCTATTTTGTGTAATAATTCTTTCAATCCAAGTCTTCATTTTAATACTGAAAAGTCAGATTGCAATTTGCAATACTTACGGACTTAAGTATCTATATATGAATGTTTCTTTCGAAATTTTTGTTTGTTGTTGAATCCCAACCCACTATTTGATTCTGCAACAGCTGAATAATACAATTCAAGTGACTAAAGATATATCCAATCCATACACATTTGAGTTTACGCTACGGGTATACTATACTCTTGCTGGAATCCCCATATCATTCCACGAGAAGAGGAAGAGAGTATTACGATATGGGATACAAGAAAATTTTGGGAAAATGTAGTCGTACTAGTCGTCGCATTGACTGCACTCAAATGCAGGTTGAGGTTGACTATATATACAAGTGTAGAACGAATTCATATATATACTTTTGTGCATATACCGCTTCACACAGTTTCTGAGTGAAGTGAAGATGTAGGAAGAAAGGTAATCATCATTCATCATGAATGTGTTTTTACAAGTTCCATGCAGTGCATGGCATGCACCTTTTGTTCGGCTTTATATTGTACTTGTGTAGCATAATTGTGTGCTATCCACATTGAATCTCGAAGCTTTAAATACTCTTATGACTGCCATATAATGTGATATGTGCATTAACAATGTTTGGCTATCTAATTCAGACGAAACGCACGTTATTTGATAAAATCATGCCATGAAAGATGATCCAATCCAATACACCCCACTTTTTATCCTCCGCATAAAAAGAAAGCCTGTACATAAAGTTATAATGACTGTCTTGTCCAGCAAGTACTTTAGAATAGGGTTTGTAACGCATTTATAATTAACATTCAAGAACATTAAATATTTAACAACAATTAAAGCCATTGCATTATGAACATCAAGCTCAATAATTTCAATTAAATTCATATTGATATATTGTGTACAGTTAGTAGTAGCAATCACAGCAAGGTTTTTTGTTTTGTCACAAGTGATGAGATTCACAAGAAAAATTTATAGCATATCATGTATTAACAATTACAACAATTTCCTGTATCCTCCGGCAACCTCCTCCGATACTCAAACATCTCTCTTGTATAAACTTTCGCAACAATCTCCTCCTCCTCCTCCACCTCACGGTCATTATTTCCAACGATCAAAACCTGCAATTTGGGAAGCACCTCCCAAATATTTGACTCATACATTTTCCCTGCATATCCCCTAATCTTCAATGCTTCATCCTCAACTTCCACTGATGCTTCAGGGCGCATTTCCTCCGACTTCAAGATAAGTTTCTTCAGAGAGCTTCCCAAACTCCCCAAAAAATTGAGAGATAAAACTTCCGTGTGGTAAATTTCCAAGCTTTTTAGCTTCGGCAAATTGAGTATTTCTGCAGATGACGATGATGTTGCTTCAGCCAGAAAGTAGAGCTCTAATGAGCTCAGCGTCTCCCCAAACCTCTCCAAAACCTGAAATAACAATGCCACATCTACCTCTTCCATATCCACAAACAGCATAAATGTTTCCAAAGGAGATTCCAACCTAAGCAAACTTTCCAACTCGGAGTTGTCATGTGCAGTGAAAGAAAAGTCATTTAGATTTGTGAGCATTGGTATGTAGCTCTCGTCCCAATCTCGACCCATTCCAATTGTCTTTAATTGCGGCCCGTATGTGGAAATAATAGCATCTTGAATTGGCTTTGGAAAAATCAGAGTGTGACAATGTCTCATTTGAAATGAGTTGTGAGGTGGAAACGGATTGGAATCAAGGTAAGAACTAAGTTCTGAATAGACCTCTTCTTGGGGTTGTGTCAAGTCTGGGGAATCAGGAGGCCAATAGTAGAAGAAAATTTCCTTCAAATTGGGCAAATAAGAGAGGATGTTTTGTATGACTTTCGCAAAAACCAGGGGAGTCCCGTCATTGCAGAGGGTTAGGTAGTGAACGTGCTCCCCTTTTAGGGTGAATAGTTGAAAAGCTGTTGACCAATATTCATCACTCTTGTTCTTGTGAACGTTGGTAGCTGTAGAGAAATATCCGACGACCGACAAAAGGATTTCCTGGGTGTGAGTCCATGTGAGAAAGTAAGGTTTGCAGTTTTTCTGTGGAGGTCAACATCATTCTCAGATCCCCGGCCCATGGTAGGTTCTCTAGGAGGTGGTCAATTGCATCCCTCAATTGTTTACAAACTAGACGATAGGCTAGAATTTCTGGGATGTCCATACCAATGTTCTTTATGATGATGGGAAACGCCTGAAAAATTAATAAAGAAAAAAAATAAAGACTTAATTAATCAAAATTACTTTCTTTTTAAATAAAAGGTAAATAAAATTCATTAAAGTCAGAATTTTTTTTAACTCACTTGAGAAAACAGGTTTGTTTCCAGTGCTGCTCCTGTCTCTTCTACTTCAGCCATTCTGAAAATTTATAATATATTTTTAGGTGTTAGGTAAAACTTTTCTTGAAGAAGTGTGATAGAAAAGCCAAATGTTGAATAAACAATCCTACTTAATGTCTTTTGCCTTTGGAAAGAGTATTTATTCTTTGTGCGAGTTTCTATAAATAGCTTTTTACAGCTCACATTTAAATTAACACTGACTGCACAACTGATACTACATTTACTCTACCTAAAACACGTTTTACGTATTCTTCGTATACAATATTTCCTGTCAAATTGTTTCTTTTAATTCCTCCCAAGGTGTTGAACTTCCAATAACCACCAACCTGATAACGTATTTTCTCATTGCTAAAAGAACTGTATACATGGATTTTAAGGCGGATTGTGGCCGAGCTTTTATATTGATTAGTTTTTATTGATTTACGGAAGGCACCTACAAAAAGCTGCTTGGCCTTTCCCATCTCCTTCCGTCCATCTCCATAAATTTACAAAGTTCCAGCTCGATTTGTTTGTACTTTGTATAACCGGCCAACCGTACAGTATAGCGATTAAAGCATAATAAGTTTTCTTTCTTCACACATACAATATATGCTCATGGAGGTTCCAGTTCACTCCAATAGCCATGCCATAAATATTGCGTGCCATTGCATGTCATATAGATATAGCCTTATGTAGTTCTAATCACTTCTGTTCCATGTTGCTTTCCAGCTTGACTACTTTTTTGTGTAGCAGAACACAATATAAATGGATCGTTTGCCTTACAAACACTTACAATATTTGGATCTGCCATAGTCAGGCCTACCGTTACGGAAGTTGGAAGTGTCAAGTATGAACGTAAAATTGTTAATAGTTTACCCACCCATCCAGGTACACCTTTCTTGATTAAATTGGTGCACATCATGTTCACTTGCTTGCATCATTGCCATGTTCACTTGCTCGAGATTGCGCCTTGTTCAGATTCATTTTGCGGTGCATTATTTACATATTCCTATTGAATCTAGATGTTTTACATTGATATTGATGATAATGAAAAACTATGACTGACCTTATCCTTAGCGTGTTCCTAGGATATGATTAAGAACTATGGTTAACCTTTTTAAACAGGACTTTTTTGACAGCCATGCTTGGAATAACATATTATATAGCATATTTCAATTGTTAAAATACATCTTTATTGTAAATTACATCAGATATTGTGAATTTTGACGGTTACAAGGAATCCAAGAAATTAGAAATATTAAAAATACAAGAATAAGCTTGAAAAAAAATCTTATCCAAAATTTACTTATGCATATTCTTTACTTTAATCAATGATCTGGCTGGATCTTATTTTGTTCGTATTCAAATATACTTTCTATTTTATTATTAATCGCCAACCATTATTTGTCTGTTGTAGAATCACGGCAAAGATGTATATATGTAAAAACTGTAATTTTATTTTAGATTTTTTTAAATGTCTAGTTGAAGAAGTAAAAATCTTCAGCAAGACCTGTATCGGTGTAGGGACTGATTTGGTAATCTTCCGGCTTTAAGTCCTTGCTCAGTAGCACCATGTACCGTTGCATCTAAAAATTTGAAACAAATATAAGCAATATTTTTCCCAACATAACATCACATATATTTTAGATCTTTTTTGTAATACAAATGATTATTCTTACCTTTTTCAACATTTTGTGCAATGGGGTGTCTCGTGCAAATTTCATAAGAACGTAAACAAGCACAAGGACAAAATAGGTACCACATTTTTCATCACGACCAGCCTCACGTTTGGGCACTTGAGCCTTAATATGAATCGTATGGTTGATTGGGGCAGGTGGAGGGAGGACAGGAAGGACCATCCATTCAGGTTTCTCCACTTGGCATGCTTGAGTCATAAAAATTTTTGCAACCGGTTTTAAAAGGACGCCATCAATGTCCTGAAGGGGATTAATGAATTCTGAATCATGCATTGGTTGGCCGTCAGCCGTAAGTATGTGATTTTCAAAGCCATGACTGCTCACGAAGACGACAATGGAATCAACTTTATCCCGAAGCCTCACGTTTGGGCACTTGAGCCTTAATATGAATCGTATGGTTGATTGGGGCAGGTGGAGGGAGGACAGGAAGGACCATCCATTCAGGTTTCTCCACTTGGCATGCTTGAGTGATAAAAATTTTTGCAACCGGCTTTAAAAGGACGCTATCAATGTCCTGAAGGGGATTAATGAATTCTGAGTCATGCATTGGTTGGCCGTCAGCCGTAAGTATGTGATTTTCAAAGCCGTGGCTGCCTACGAAGACGACAATGGAATCAACTTTGTCCCGCTTGCATTGCTCTTTAAACTTTTTCAATTCAGAAACTACAGTCTGAAAATATAAATGTAGCCGTGTATGTTTAGCAACATAATTTTTAATTTTGTAGCCTAATCATTGCTAAATTTCAATTTTAAAACTAATTGACTTGGATTTAATTGTATCATTTCATTTTCAGTTATTGTACCTCTTTATTCCAGTCTGACTTGGTGTACAGCAAAAAGGGATCCTCAGGAAAGATTTCGTATTTAAAACCTTTCATTAATTTCACCATGTTCTTGGTATCATTTTCAGCTCCCTTTCGCGGTACACATCCATTGCAATTAAGGATGTTGACAATGAAGGCATATCCTTTACCGTTGGGAGAAAGTTTGTATGTTTTATTTGGATTTACAGGTGGCTTCTATAAAAGATGAAATCTTCTTAATTAATAAAAATTGCAGAGTAATTTTGCCCTATTTTCCTTCTCTATCCATGTTCACTTACACGCTCTTCTGTTGGCTCCTCAACTTTCACAGTCAATGGTTTTCCGTAAAG
Source organism: Orchesella villosa (assembly GCA_036850725.1). NCBI lineage: Eukaryota > Metazoa > Arthropoda > Collembola > Entomobryomorpha > Orchesellidae > Orchesella > Orchesella villosa. The sequence goes on from JAANSM010002493.1 coordinate 12,781, forward strand.
CACAAAATCATTAAGTTCTTCTGGCAAGGATGAATCGTCGTCATGACTAGAATCCAACTGGTCCTGTCCTTTAACAGACGATGTTGAAGAAGAAGCACCTAAGGCAATTTTAGGTAAAGTATGTCCCTTTCCAGCTTCCTAAAAAGAATAAGGAATGAATGGAAAAATATTTAGTATATCATTCCCATCATCCTAAAATTAATAAATTCATTGGGATTGAAGTCTCACAATTGCTTTCTGAGTCAGGAATTTTGCGACCGCCTGCTGGGCAAAATTTTTGTCCAGACATGTCTCCAATAAAATGTTGTAGCCATTGTCCTTTTTAATAATGAGGTCATAAAATTCACTAGCCCATTCCGTAGATCCTCCCCGGTCTCGCTTGCATTCCTATTTAATTTCGTCAATGATTGCTAAGTTTTCAATTAGACAATTAAGACAATTTGCTTATAATACTAATTAAAAGTGTGTTACCAACCATTTTTTCTTTTTCTTCCTTGCTTTTCACTTCGTTTGTCACAAAAGTATCAAGGAATTTTACAGAATATGCTGTGTTATCCATTAGATATATTTTGTTAGCTTCAATAATATCTCTTTGCCACTGCTCCATTCTGTTTCGATATCGGAGTGGTTTAACAGGAAAATATATATTTTTAGAATAATTCACAATTTACTGATTGCCGATTGTCTGGATTTAGAAACAGCAAAATAACTCAAAACTGAAATGAGTAAATGATGATACAGGACCTCAATGAGTAAATTATTGGGAGCGAAGGAAAATATAATGATATCACACCCCAAACACAGAATATCAAGGAATGTAAGTTGAAGCTGAAGGGGGAATATTATGAGAAAGATTATGAATATAACCATCTCATCTCAAATGTTTCTTGCACTATAAAGCTGGCGCCTGCAAGATAACCTTTGATATGTCAGTAAGCATAAACTGATGGAATACCAGAGCATGATGTTATTTTTTTACTGTATGAACTCATAGAATAAACATATATTTCGCAGTTGTCGTATATATTCATTCATTTATTTATTTATGATTTATGACTGTGATAATATTTTTGGCATTTCTGATAATGTAAAATGTAACAAATGGTTGACTTTGTGGTGTTCTCCAGAGTTTATGTTGATGAAATACAACATTGTTAAATACAACATAGATTGGAAGACATGAGCCGAATAGCCTTTATAAATACGTCCCAAATAATCGACAGGAAACTGGAAAAAACATCGCATTTTTTTCATTCCATTACTTATCAGTTAAAATGCTTCAATTCCAAGTACTAAACGTCTATATTACAAAGAGACAATGTCAATAGCACCAACTTTGATCCGCTTCTCGTTTGATTCTAGGAGCAACTTATTGTTAGCTAAATTGTTTGTTTAGTTTAATAAATTTAAATTATCTTGTGAAAAAGTAAAAAGGACCAGAGAGACCCATTGTGAAAGGATTAAGCTGAAACATGTCAGCACCTGCCCGTAAGCTCATTCTCTTGAGTAGATCTTGAGTCTAAAAATAAATTAAATGGCACAAATATTTAGTTTATGATTGATTCAATTAAATATGAAACGTTATTTTCCCAATGTGAAATATTTATATACCTCTTCCAGCATTTTTTGTAACGGAGTATCGCAAGCTTTGGTCATGAGCACATAAACAAGTACAATGACAAAGTAGGAGCCACAATCAGCATCCCGATTGGCTTCATATTTGGGCATTTGTGCTTGAATATGAAGCGTGTCTTCACAAGCAGGAAGAGGAGCCGGAGTTGGAACACTGTATGGTGGATCTATTCGGCAGGTTTGGTCAATAAAGATTTTAGCAACGGACTTTCCTAATAATGCCTTCCCAAACTGAAGAGGATAAATTATATCAGCTTGAACGTCTAGCAGTTCACCGTCAGACGTTAGAAGATGGTCTTTATAGCCGTGGCTTCCAAAAAATACGACGATTGAATCAACAGCGAATTGAATACAGACTTCCTTGAATTTCTGAAGTTCTCTATGAATCACCTGTTGTCGTCAATAATGATTTCATAAAGTAGCTTTCAAATTTTAAAAATGCAATTATGCTTAGCTTGTGTTTTTTTTGTATAC
>JAANSM010002494.1:0-14883 GCA_036850725.1 Orchesella villosa
GAAAAAGTAGATTCCTTTTTTTGAAGAAACAGAGTATCTTTTCATGTAACTTCTTTCTCCTTCTTTTTGTTTTATTTCTTATGGAGTGAAGTTGAGATTTAAAAAATGTTATGTTACATGTTGGACTTGCAATGAGCAGACTTTGCCTAGACATGTATATAGTGTACATTCGTTTTATATAACACCGGAAACCGGCAAAGGAGTAAAAAAAAGTGCAATAAACCCATATGATACAGCTTCATTTCCAAAGAGGCCGTATGTTTTCACGACTGAGTGAATCCAAATAATATGGCAGGACTTGAAATGAATTTAGCTGTACCCTTCTTGTTTTTTCTTCATATCTTTCCAAAAAATCTTGTACTTATGTATATTCAGTTTTCCTTGAGATAAATTGTTTTCTGTCTCAAGAGTTGATATCCATCATGCAAATCTTGTGAATCAAATTTCACTTGCGATGTAATCATACGCAACATTAGTTGCTATGAGAGTAGAAAAGAAAAAAATAGGAAGATGACCAAATTGATACTGAAAATGGTGGAAGCAAAACTGGTTGGTTGGATTGGGGATGGTGGATGGTACTAGCTTAAATTCCTTGGAGATAATAAGTATATGTGTAGGTAGGTGTGCGTATGTTTGTATAGTTAACTCATTCATTACTACCTCTACAACAGTTTGTTTTCCGGTTGGATTTTTTTCATTTAATTTCAAAGTAGAAAGTCATGTAGCGAATCATTCATGTTCTTTATTGTAGTTTGGGTACAGAAAGAGTAGCGCTGGAGGAGCTCTATTCCTATCTTGGCTTGTGTTCCCTTTTTCCTTAAATTCAATTAGCAAACTTTTTCAACCGTAACCAATCCTTTACGTGGTTAAACCAAAGACACAAGGAGGAGTTGGCTCTCTGTGTGACTACATCTTTATGTTTTGGATCTGGATTGGACTTGGTTGATAGAATTTTAAAAGAAAAGTTTTTTCCCGAAAAAAAAATTCTCATAATGGTTTACAGCGGCAAAAAAACCAATGAAAGTTAGCAAGAAAAATTGTTAATAAAAGTAAGATAATTGTTTGGGGGCTGTTTGAACAAGGTATGAATTTTGATAACATTTTTTTTGGCCACTATAAAATTCAGGCTGTGAAGTTGAAAGTGTAATCAAGAGCAGAGTTTGCTAATCATAGTAGGATGTGTGTGATGGGATGTGCTAGATGATAAAATGGAGCCATCTGCAGAAGCAAACTAACTATGTTGATCCTCGTCTCTGTCTCGTCACAACTAACAATAAGATATTCATCTTGACTCGAGCGGTTGTGTCCTCTGCAAATACCTATGGATAGGGAATGCATTATATTAACGTGCATATAGTGGTTTGGTTAGCTGAAGCGGTTGGGAAACGATGCCATGGAAACTTTTTTTTACTCCTCCGCTCCTTTTTACTGTGATACAAGAGCTAACTCTCTCCTCTTTCCCTCTGAGTGAGTACACGAGAGTAGGAAAGGGAGTAGAGCCCACCAGCTTCAAAAATCATTTTAAGGATGAGATAATAAATAAATTTATGTCTATTCCCATGTCTCTAATGTACGGTTGATGGGAAAACCTCATTTGATATTGATAGCGTAACATAGTTTTAAGCAGGAAATGAGACGGGGTTTTCTTTCACCAGCGTCAAACCATCTCTCTTTCCCTCTCTCTCTTGTGCTTTTCTGTACAAATTCTACATCCACTACTCTTCTCCGCTTTACTCTTCTTCTCTCGGTCGACTCGACACAAAAAACTTCATGCATACATATGCATAAACTCCCTCTAGCCTTGTTTCCCTTTTTGCTCTCTCTCTCGATATACACCCTTCCTTGTTGCTTTTCATTCAAGCATTATTGTCTCCTGAGAAATGCGAAAATTTTGATGGCATATTGCACAACTTTCTCCTTTTCCAAAGAGTTTTCTCTCACTCACTCTCTCTCTCTCTCCCACTTCCTTTGTACTTTGTTATGCAATGAATATACGTCTGCCTTTAGAGAGATGATGATGATGAGGATGCTTACGGTGGCGGTGTGGTGTGGTGCGGTGTAGGACGACGACTACTGTTACCGTTTTAACATTCTTTTAAAAATTGGATGGCTCAGGAAAGAGCTTTGTACTTCCGTAATAATAATACACAGGCATAATGGTAATAACAGTAATAATAATACACAGTTGTTGTTTACTTGAGTAATATGATTATATAATGGGAATTTTATATGGGGAAGAAGAAAACTTTTGGAGCAAAGGAGCCGCTATACAACATCCTTGTACTTATATTAATAGTAATACATACTTCTTGTACTTATTTCCACAACTGCCTCTTGGCACTGGTTTGATTCTTGGTGGAATGGTACTATGTGTATATATGATATGGTATATATAAAGCTCCCATTTCATTACCATGACTCCGCTTCTCTACCAAAGCCAGCTCCACACCACTTTTCCTATTGTTGACTGCCTTGAGCAAGCCAACAATAGGGAGTCCACATAAAAAAATAAGGAATTTTCCATTTTCGTACGTGTATGCTCCTCATTCCTTTTCCGCTCTTGCTCTCACCCTCATCTTATCCACGTCACATCGGAGTGAGAAGGACGACCACCACCATGATTTTCACGTTTCTTTGTGGATACTTGAGTTGGACGAGGAGGAAGTGGCTCCTTTCTCCACCAATCTTTCTCATTTTCTGTATGCATGTACACATTTCTCTCTGTGGATCATCTTCCTGTGTCTGGAGAGCAAAGTGGGTCTTGCTAAATTGCGAAGGATCCGAAATTCAATTTTTTTTTACAGTAGTAAGTAAACCCAACTCCACACACAGGAATTATTTTCCTATGTTGCGTAAACCATTTTGTAGTTAAGAAAGGGAGGTTTCTTCGTGGAAAGGATATATTGTATATAGAAATAAAGAAGGAAAGAAACAGCATATTTTCTCTCCTCATCTCATCACAACACTTTGTGTAGTCCGTTTGAGCTGAGTGAGTGTGGTTTTAAGGAGAATAGCTAAATCATTGGTTCAAAGGGATGAGAAGGAAACTCAGGATGTTAGTGGCTTCCTTTCCCCTTTGCGTTGGTCACTGCTGGCATTAGCTAAGGATCATTTTAGGAAAGGGAAAATTTGAGGAGAGTGATGCCATGTTTGGAGGAAGGGAAAGAGCTGGAGAAAAGCCTTCCAAATGAGGTTTTTCTCAAGACACAAGTGTCATAAGGGAAAAGAGGATGGTTTCCTAGTTGGTCATACACACGTTTTCTCCTCAACAAAAAAACCCTCACATGCATACTTGCTACTTAAATTCTCTCTCTCTCTCTCCGTGTTCGTGCTAATTTCACCGTTGAAACTCCTACTTACTACTGATGATGATGATGAAGCCGTGCTTACACAATTTGATTTTTGTACGTTGGTTGGTTACACCAACAGAATCATCTTCTTCCCAAATGTATCTCTTTCACCGCATAAGAAAAAGGAGATGGTACTTTTCCTATTCACCAAGGATTCTTGGAAGAGAAATGAAATAGATTTTTGTGCGGCTATGGCATCATATACTTATAAAGGATCAGAGGGAGAAAATATCATTTCATCAGCTGAAGAGGGAACACACTATAGCCACAACGAACGCAGCAGCAGCCTGCTGCCTTGACTTCATGCCACATCAATTCTCTTTTGAATCCACTGTGTTTATCGCCAGCCCAGTAGTCGTTGTCGTTGGTCCGCTCACTTTTTTTGTTACATTATTATTGTATTGTTCCATCTACTATATATATTTTTTACTTCTTGGAATTCACATGCCAGCTCGTATGGTCCAAGTCAACAACAGCACATTTGTTTCCGAGTCGTTCCTTATTTTCCACGTCACAGTTGTGGTTCTCTGTCTTTGTCTTGCAATATCATGGATCCCTCCAGTCCAATGTGATGTGATGATGTTAGTAGTCGATGTTGATGATGATGATGATGACGATGGCAATTGTGACCATATGATAAAAGCACATCCATCCTCACTCTCTTATCTTTATCCTCATGTTTTGTTGTTGGTCACTGCTGCTGATGATGCTCTTTTTTCATGTTCCTCCACACACGTTTTCTCTCTGGAATGATTGTGATTGTGAGAGTAGATGCCATCATCATGATCATCATCAGCACCGTCTTGGTCTTGACTTGACACTCGACATAAGAAAGAGAACCACAACATTGCCTCCCATATCCCGGTGACTTCTGTCGTTATGTCATCACATAAATGTATTATGCACTTGAAAATCGACTTTCCTCTCACTCAAATATTCTTCACAAATGCTTATTGCTCGGAATGAATGAGGGTGTGTTCTCTTCAACCATTCCCTCTCATTTCTCTCTCACAGCAGGCACACAAGTTGAGCAGGCTCCTATTTTACTTTATATTTAGTTTCCCAAAAAAGGCATAAAAGGAGTGAGTGAGGGAAGTAAGATGGGCCACTTCAAAAAGTCAACTTTCCGCTATACATCATCATTTCTCATGGTCATGTGTGGGAACATCATCATATTAAATATTTCACAGCTTTCCCCTTCAACTACGCCATATAGGAAGATGTATGAAGTGCAAAAAGTGAAATGTGTAGCTTTAGACGATGTGTTCCTCTCTCATATTAGATACATTCCATATTTCATGGTTAAAAGTAAACTTGTGTGTAGTACAGTTGCTTCTATGTATGTGTGTATTGTTCCTATCCTGTCTTGTCTCATTTTTATTGCTATCTTTTCATTTACACCACACAACTTTTATGAACACCCAAAACTACTAGCAAAAAGTTTCAATTTTTTGTATTGTTGATGTAGTAACGTTTTATTTTCTTCCACTTTTCCCCTTTTGTTCTTTCACATCTTTCTTTTCATGTCACTGCACCATCAACTACTAGCACACAACATAGTATATAATACTATATATGTAGGAGTATCCTTGAAAGCCTACTGTTTTTGGACGAGTGAGCAGAGGCACTGTAATGGATCCTCTGGCTCATTCCGCCCAGAAAAGGCAGATTCTTTGGTATCTATATATAAGTACATAGTTTAAGGGATTTTTTTGTCGCCCCATGTGCATCACTGGGAAAAATATAATTTATCTTATGTATTCCTTTGCGTCTTGCTGCCTTGTTTTACTCATGCGACGTCACATGTCGATTAATTTGAAGGAATCGTAACTGTATTCCCATCTGATGTATTCCTTTGCGTCTTGCTGCCCTGTTTTACTCATGCGACGTCACATGTCGATTAATTTGAAGGAATCGTAACTGTATTCCCATCTGCTCTCATTTTCCAACTACTTCAGAATTCCCATTATGGGCCACATTACTACTGATATCTCATGAAAATGAGAGTTAAACCCTTTCTTAAGATCGCTTTATAGATGAAGCAAACTCAGCAATGAGATTCACATCTTGTATTCTTCCCATTTCCCTCTTCCACATCAAAAATATAATTTGGCTAAAGTATTTTTGCCAACATAACTCCTTGCAATGCATAACGTCTTTGTTTGTACATTATTAACATTGTCTCTGGAAAGTTATATAATTTTTACCAAGGAGGTACATCATCATGAATGATCATGATCATCTTGAGAATGGTGCGCCTACGACTGTTACAAACCAGAAAAAGAGTCCCACACAATCTGTCTGGATGTTTAAAAGAGAAAACCTAAGCAACTAATGAAATTGTGTGGGCCAATATGTTTCATTGTTTGAGAAAAGAGAGGCCACCCAGCCAGATGGATATCACAAAGAAAACACCAAATCTTTAATGGGAAAAGAAAAAGGGGAGACGGAGAAACGAAATTGGATGAAAAATGCACTTTTGTTATAGGAAATGAAGGAAAACAAAGCACAAGACGAAGTCTGTTGTTGTGCCGGGGCAACAATTCGAGAAAGCGATTGAGAGAGAGAGAGGAGGGCTTCCTACAAGACTCCTTTTTATACAAAGTGTGTGTACTTATGTACATACATTATACATACATATCTAAAGTATATATAGCTGACGCATACATTATATTTATGCATTACACAAATGGCCATGATATTTATTCAGCTCAGAAAGCAAAAGAGGCTGTTAGATGAAAGAATGTAATGTTTATAACTTTTCTACAATTTTATTTCCCCTTTTCTCTTTACTGGACATTCTTGTATACCATCAAACGATATATATATAAATACATAAATATTTTTTTGTTATATAACTTGTGTAACATTGCATATTGCTTGGTCTTGTCTACTAATAAAAATCATAGTACAATGGAACAACAGTAGGAGCAGTTGAGGACAAAAGTAGTGGAAAAATGTGGTGTTTTGGTGGTGGTGGTGATGGTGTGTGTGTATCTTGTAGTATACTGCCTAAAACTGCCTGCTGCTGTTTGTTTTCTTACTACATAGTTATTTTTGCAACAAATGGACTCTTTTTTTATAATTTCTTCATGTCCCGTCGTCCTTGTTGTTGTCTCCTCTGCTAGCCATGTGTAAACTCAACTCACATGATATACATTTTCCCTTTCTTCTTCCTCCTCTTCCACCCGTTTCTCCGTTTTTTTCTGTATTTGTATTACCATTAGAAAGTTGCAGTGCTGCTGCTGAGATTGTGTCCAAGAGATTTAAAGAATTTATTTTTTGGCGTTCACAACACTATTTTTCTGTTTCCCCATTTGTTATTTATTTTTATTTGCTTTTTTACTAGAGTTTGCTTTCTCTCTCTACATGTCGCTTCTCATCCTGTGTGCTCCCCGTGCCGCCGTTAGTCCAAATGATAATATCATGTCGGCAGAGAGTTTCTTTTCCTTTTTTTGCGCAAGAAAACTGCCTAACATACTAAATTTTTGGTGTGCACTACTTACTCTTTGTGATGGATAAAAAATTCATTTTTTTCGACTTGGGTTTGTTCACTCAGATTTTAGAGACGCCGATTTTACTGCTACTCTTGTTCTTTACGGGACATGAAAATAGAAAAATGAGATTTTTTTTTGAAAGGATGGAATCCTAGATCAGGAAGCTGGTTAATTGTTTCGCTGCAAAAGATCATGAAATTCTTGAACGTTATAAAATTGAAGTTTGATTGAATCTATATTGCATTGCATTCCAACGCATTCATATGACCACGTCCAACATGTATTCTAGTTTCCTTCACAAAGTCTCTCAGGATGGCCTTTCATTTCTATCAAATGCGTATTACAGGAAAGAAATACTTTGGGATGTGACCCTATTTCTGAAAAGTTCTTCATACAATTTCTTGTTTTTGACTTTCTCTTCAGGAAATTGGTACCATTTCGCCTTATTGCATAATTGCACTGCCTTCAGCCTTGCATCACACAGCAAGTATGGTCTCTACGTAGCTCTAGTCTAGCGAAACATGTCGTCTAATAGGTGCACATACAATAAAAACATGCCATGTTGTGTTTGTACTATATTGCAAAACATTTAGTTAAAATAAAGCCACAGCTTCCTGCATCATCCCCATGTCCACTTAGCCTATTCGACATGCTACTTGAGTGTACAACGGCGTCACGTCACTGTCGGTTAGAAAATCTTGAAAATGAAAACGTTGGCCAACAGATTGTGCAAGTATTTTGTGGAAAATGCTTTAAGTCTAAGGCAATCTCATGCATAGAAAGCCGTTTTTGAGCAATCATGAAAGCCGCTTAAGGTTGGACAAAGCGTGAGGCGGGACAAGCAATGTAATGAAATTTGTGATTCTATCCCATTCTTTTCTCTGTCCTTTCCTCATCACAGTCATTTGCTGTAGTATAGAAGCTAACAATGGGGTCACCAAGCTCTAAGTTCCCCCTGCAATTACCTTCATTTCAGGATCTACTAATGCATTCCACTATATAGGGATTCCAAATATTTACGAAGCAATTGTACACAATGCCTCCCTTCAGTTTCAGGCCTACTTTAAAACCGCTCTTGTAATTTCGAAAGAGAGCATTACACACTTTTCCCCTAATGAACTTATAATGTAGTTTGACTTAGATGAAGAGAATAATATGGTGCTACTCCTTTAGTTGCATTAGCATTCGTTATACAATGTTGAGTGTTGCAATATAGCAACAAGGGAAAAGTTTTGTGGAGCAAAGTTGCACAAGTCAAGTGCTTATATTTGACTGGCAATTGCATATTATGTGTATTCCTCGGTCTGGTAGACATGGAGGGAATTTTCTGGGTAATATTATTCAAAGGAGAGCTAATGTGCTAATTATCCAAGTTTACTGTGAGCTTGTTTCCGCCTGGACTTGAAAAATGAGTTGAATTCATGCTATTCTATGTGGTTCAACGAAACCCCAACTTGAAATTTGAAATAAGATGTAGAATTGAACTACGCACTTGGTTTATGAGTAATGCAAGCCTTTGCTTTACACAAATTGCTACCAGTCCTTTTACAAGCGAGAGAAAGAGAGAGAGAGCTTACACATTACACAAAGAACATGAGGGGTGAAAAGAGGATGGTATCATGTCAAGATTCAAAATTGATTCCACTTGACGGGAAGCTCTTTAACTTTTTGGTCAGACTTGAAGTCTTAGCGACTCCCTCACTGACCGACATTGAACACAATTGATTTTATTCTGGAGAGGGAAAGAGAATGAGAAATGAAAAGAGGAAAAATCAAATAGTTTCACTTTACTTTTTTACACTTGATTTCCTTCATCAATACAATCCATATTGGAATTCTCCCATAGGGCTCCTCTTGAATCGAGGAAGAAAGAGGAAGGAAAAAACTTCTTTTTTGTTCTTTCTCACAAAATCTCTCTCTCTCTCTCTTGCTCGTACTTTTTGCTTCTTCGTCAATAGCTCCTAGATCAAGATGCAGAGTTATAGGATGGAGCAAGCCGTATGGTGTAATACACCCGAGGGAACTGTTGAGATTGCTTTGGAGTTCTTACCATTCCTCTTTTAAACTCCTTTTCAGTCACTCACTCATTGTCAGTCAGAACAAATATCGGGGAGATTTGTTTCCTTCGATAAAGAAAGTCCGGAATACTATACTTCTGTAACATTTATGCTTCCTTCCATGCATGAAAGTATGGCGGAAAAACAAAGAAATGTAGCTTGTTTCACTTGTTCTTGTTTATTTCTGCAGAAGAATGCATTCTTACTTCCAGATTCAAAACACAAATATGTATCTACACGTTATATATATTCATAATTTTAAGTTTCAAAACTTGGCACTGTGCTTGATTAAGTTTCAACACAAATAATTCTTGAGCTTTGATAGTAAGTTGTTAACAGCTTCCTGCTTCCTCATAAATATAATGATGCAACGTCAATCTTGTTTTTTGCTTTTTCATTACGTATAAATGCATTTGATGATGTTCTAATCAAAGTTTTTTTTGAAATTACAGGAAATGAAAGTAAACTGGGCCACCTCGCCAAATAGTCAATCTAAGCCGGATACAAGTAGTAAGGACCACACATTTTATTTCTGTTTGTACATGTACGCTTGATATCTTGCGGCATCCAATTGCTTTGCTTATTTGTGTAAAACATACGCATATAAATATGAGTTGATGACGCTCATGTTGGAATTTATTTTTCATTTATAAACGTGACATTTGACATCAAGTGAAGCATAAACTTTTTACGGGATAATGATGATAAATACATTGTATTCATTGAGAACTGATTACAATAGCTGCTTTATCCTAATGGCATACAAATAATTATCCTATATGTATAGGTTACACTGCAAATTTATAAGCTATTTACAAGTTTTTCGTAAATCTCGTGAGAAACGGCGTTTAATAAAATGATTGAAGTTCAGAGCTGTGATTTGCCAAATGGTTCCAGCAGAAATTTGTTATTTAACTTATGATATCAGTAGTAGTTTGAGCGGATTCTAAGTTAGCAAGAGAAAAGTATTTAAGGACAAAACAAAACAAGGGATGGAACCGAGATGACAAATGATTTTAAATGGAAAATGATTGAGAAACATCTTGAGTCCTATGTAGTCACTCATCCTTTTTTCCCTCTACTTATGAAGGGAGAGCTTTGTCTTGAATTTGTCATGTAGGTGGTTGTGGATGCGGAGCTTGAGCTTGGTGAAGCTGAGAAGCATCGCAATTTTATCCTCATCATCATCATCATCATCATTGTCACCTTTCACAGTGAGCACACTTTCCATTCCATTTTGTGCTCACCCCAATCATCACCGTCATCATCAGTGTAGAGTCCCTAGAGAAAGGGAGAAAGAGAGGCTCTCTCTACTACTCTCATATATACGTGCATTGAGTAGTCCCAAAAGTAAGTTATTTTCCGAATTGAGCTTTCTCTATCCACTACACCAAAGCTTTGAGTCGTTGCGGCTGGAGAAGAGGAACAACAACATGGCACGGCTGGCTGACTCCTTGCCTTTTTCCACTGTTCCTCTCTTTGAGACCAATAAACGTGGTGAAGTGGGGCTTGATCGACTTTTAAGTGGGATAAACGACAAGTGTTCTTTTTACACTGTTTGACTTTTGAAGTGACTTGAATCTACTAATGCACACTATACTACTAACCACCACCACACACATACATAAGGGCCAATATAACAAGCCACCTTAATATTCACATTCACTCCAAGATAATATAGTCTAGTTTTAGCCTTCAACCAAATATGAATGTTGCACACATCCATGCAAAAAAGAAATCCTCTGGAAAAATCTCATAGATCCTCCAGAAAAGTCCTCATATGAATCTCGATGTTGTGATTTTCCTGCCATTGGATCAGTCAGTGTAAGTACGGAAGGTTTGCATAAGTAGATTCATATATACATACCTTTTTTCTGTGGTTAGCCTCTTTTTTGTGTGTGGCTACATATGGGTGAGTGTGGGTGTGTGTGAATTTTTTTGTGTATCCCTCTGGTTTGGTTGAGAGTTGAGGGATTCCTTTGATCTTCAACATAATCATACTAATATTCACCCGCATTCACTCACTCACCATTCATGTCTCACAATCTGTATTGTGTCTTGTATATACATACATACGTACTCGTGCGTCCTTCATGTGGAACATTATTCATGGGCAAAAGCTGAGTATTTTCTTCCCCCCTCTCCTATTTTTCCTGTTCACAAAAATTGGAGGCTTTATTTGCTTGATATGATGTGCATCACCATTATATGCAGATGGAGGTGAAATCCGATTTGTTTTTTTAAAGAGATGAAGGATTTGTGGTTAGAATTTTGACAGAAGAGTAGAGCAAGAGGCTCTGAGCTCTTCAACTGACTGAGTGAGATGTTTTTGGAGCTTCAAGAATGATGCATGAGGGAGGATTCTGTTTCGGTGTAGCTAATTTTTTCTTGTATTTCCATTTCTTTCGGTTTAGGTACACTACATTGAATTTGGATGGGAGAGAAAGAAAGAGAAAGCGCATTATCTCTTTACTTTCATAAACATTCATTACGCTCGTTTCCTGCTCCTCGTCATAAATAATTGAGTTACAGTTTACAAATTTGAGGTTGGAAATTATAATGATGAGCATCATACAACGATAGTGGTAGATTATGTATCTATTTACTAACCATTGTCATCTTGCCCTTCCATCAGCTTCCAATAGAAAATGTGACAATGTGTCTCTAGGGAATATTGTAATGAGAAAGCTACGGGGCTCTCTATATTTCTCTCACTCACACACATTTATGAACTGTTACTCAGCCTATCTAATTACACTGAGCCCCACTCTGATGACTAATTTGCTCTCCATCGTCCACTTTGCAATGTTTGATCTGAGCGGCTGCTGTTGCTGCTGGTCATGCTCTTGTTTACAAGTCTTGTGTCAACGACTTTTCTATTGCAAATTTCTATTCTACTTTTATTTGTATAGACTTCCTTTTGTGTTCCGGATAATGAAATGTTGACCACCTGACTTTAGGAAATGTGCATATTACTCATCCACTCTTTGATTCTTTTGTGTTTGGTGATGGAAGGAAGGGATTGAAAATGATGAGGAGGAGAAGGAAGGTGTGGATGAAAGGGTTTTGTCATAAACGGGTGAAATATTCCTGCGGGCAGTGGACACAGATGTGAGCAAACAGATTCAACTAAATTCATAGAAGAAAGATGGATTGTGAAAGTGGAATGCTACTGCACTCCTCTCTTGTAATATTTTTAATGTTCACTAACAATTTTCATCATTTTTGGAATGCTAAAGTTGGTCTGTTATTTGTTATATCTTCTTTGTCCATCTCTGCTTTTCTATTCACTGAAGAAGAGCGAGAGAAGAAGAGAAGAGCTGAGTTAGTATTAGAAGGGAAAAGTTGAAACTCTGATGTAATGTTTCTGAATGTTAAAGCTTGTTTGTGATGTTTGTTGTACAAGGTGTAATGGAATGCTTTTACTGGAAAGTTTTTTGAACTCTCTCACGAACTTCCAAAAACATCATGATCATCGTCGTCATCATCATCATGAGGGAGTGAGCAATGTAAAGAGAGAAAGAGGGAGAGAGAGAGTGATAGTGACTGGCTCACAAAAAAAGGAAAGTTGACTACTTTATTGTGATACAACAGACAGACGTAAGCCATTATAATAAATTATTTCTCTTGAGAAGAGAAGAGTAGAGTAGGGAAAACAGGAGAGAAAGAGATAGAAAGTCGGAGTGAGTGTGTAATTTCAAAATGATGGCATGCCACGGCATCATGGCATGGCGGCACCAACACCAACCAACCAACCAAAAAGGCCCATGATTATATTCCAATTGAAATAAAACAAGACACCAACACCAATCTAACTGGGAGAAAGCGTGTATTTTTTAATTTATTTTTTTTTGCAATGTGAATCCACTTCGTCGTGGTTCAAAGAGAGCGTAAACACACAAAAGTATGAAGTATAAAGTGAGTGAGGGAAACCGTCCTTCATCCATGACCACTGGCATTGCCTTGCTCAAAGTGGTTGTGTGTGACAGAACACAAAGGGAACTGGGACTAGTGTCCATCCATATTATGGAGGAGGCCATTAAATAGCCGGAGACAAAATGAGAACAAATACGTAATAAAACACATGCAGCATTTCTGCTGGTCAGCTTGGTCAGAAGAGTGTGTGCTACACTCTTGGGCTACACAAAGTACAAAAAATAGCTAGTAGCATTTAATATATGTAACTCCAACAAGAAAAAAAAACCTTAAGCTCTCACTTTCTCCCTTTAGATTTGTTGTACAAGTAGAAACGTTCAAAGTATGTAGGTTGACTCATCTCATCATATGAAATCAAAGGGGGAATTTAGATTAAATAGAATTCCACAATATTACAACTTTTTTTTCATGATAATAGTGACATTACATTGCGTGCCATGACAGAACATCATGTCCTCAAGCCTAAGTGTATAGTAGAGAGAGAGAGAATGTATTTGCACATCGCTTATCATTCTACAGTGTACTGTTTTAGGGGCGTTTTTGTACATCTACATAATACGTACTTTGCTCAGCAATAAATTGTGCCTGGACTCGACTTTAAATGGCCATGTAATACGAATACTATGTCTAATGTACGTCTCTACATTATGCTTGCGCTTTAGTGAACTTGAGAACAGCAATTGAGTTTTATGCCATTTGTGTAGTGATGCTTGCCTCCATACACACTCACTTTCTCTAGATTGGCTAGTCCCGCTCCAACATAATATAATGTGAGCTGTTTGGAATCAATTTGCCATTACGTGATATGTATGTTTGTAGTCTACATAAAATATGCAAGTCGTCCTAATTTAATGCACTTTCCCTTCCTGCCGAAATGAGCGTGAATGTAGGAAGGCACGTCATTTATTTCATTTTTCTCTACTAACTTTCGTTATTTATTCAAATATTGTCCATATGTGCCTCTCCCACTCGATATTTGGGTGGATGTGTTCTTTTGTGAGAAGTTGCATGTTTATGAAACAAAAAAAGGGAAAGACTCTTTCATACTTTTACATAATATTACATAATATATATATATAACATAATCTATGTAATAATATTTTCCCTTGTAAAACTGATGACGATGCGATGGTGCGAACTTGTACTTAGCCTAAATGGAGCTTCTGCAACAATTTCTCTCTTTCTTTTTTCCTCCTCTCTCTTCTCTTCCTTCCATTCCATTAATCTTGTGAGGAGAGCTGTCGATCCGTGTCAGTCGATTTTTATTGTGGGACACAGAGAGTAGCAAGAAATGGAAGACGAAGAAGGGAGCATATGTTTCAGTTAGCCTCCAATTTCTTTACCACACAGACACACACTTTGAGGCTGATGATATGATGCCATCGACATACACTATGTCACTTCCAACACCTCACAATAATGTAGCTTTACATCATATACTTTACACACGCTCTATATTTTGGATGAATCATGAATCTTGGTAAAAAAAATGTGTAGCGTTTTCTCAACTCTTGTTGCACAGTATATTAGCAAGAAGCAAGATCATTCTCGCATTTTATTATCCCCATTCCTTCCAACTTCCCTGTTGATCATGATCATCATCATCATAGAGAAGAAGGTAAGAGAGGAGATGGAAGCGACGTAAAATGACTTCTTCTCTCCTTCATCAGATGATGATGGTGATGAAGAAGAAGGAGAAGACTGTACTAACTGATGAGACTTTGCTTTCCTCATTCAAAATGATTTTATGGGGCTACATAAGGGAATATAACGTAGGATCATCACCATTTACCAAGTTGTACATCTTTATGGTGTGTACTAAGATTCATTTCATCCACCCACCTAAAAAAATTTATACCTTTGTTGAATGTATAGAGGGGAATGCGGAAGTAATATAGGTTGTAAGCTATGTATCTAGAGTTATGTATGTTATGCTTCTCTTAAAACCCCCATAATTCCATAGATATGAATAGATTGAATGTAGCTAAGTAGTTTGATGAAGTCGTTGAGAGAAAATAAAAGGCAGATGGGGCAAATTAGGTC
>JAANSM010002495.1:0-14883 GCA_036850725.1 Orchesella villosa
AATTCCTTCTTGAATTTCTGCGTTTATAATTAGGAGAGCATTTCAGAATTGTTATACATCTTGCTGAGGAGTCCAAATATCGTTCAACATCAGAGTTGCATTTAGTACTTGATAATTTGAATGGTGAATCCACTGTACTTAACTTAGGAACGATGTAAGTCAAAAATGCATGCAAATTCTACCTTTTTACTGATTGCATCTTTTTCATGCTCTAATTCTTGATTTACAAAGCGACTTCACGGGCAAAGATCTTGTAAGGAAGTATACTGTGAGTGGATTGTACGTTGGCTTCCCCAAAACGGTTATACTTCGCCCATCCTCATCCAACCCTTTGGGATGGTTAATGACGAAAATTATTACTCCAATTGATCCTGATGTTGTGGTTGGTAATATTACATTGCGTCATTTGGAGTCAATGGAATCCGAAGTCATATTTTGTCCAGATGATAAAAACTACTTTAGTACGACGGAACAAAATCCTAGCATAACCTTTACCACGGATAACTGCTAAGCCAGAGTGACTAAATGACTTAAATTATGATTAAAATGTTAGAAATAATGACAAGGGTCTTACAGTGAAATAAGAATTTGAGGAATTAATTACACCACAACAAACTTTTAATACAAATACGTTACGCTTATGATAAACTTGTTACTTATTTGTACGGGCATACTTTTCTATGTTAATTAAATACTAATTTTGGAGGTACATCAATTATACCAGAAAAGTGTGGTTAGATTATTTCCATCTCATTACTTGTCCTGAATTTATGGTACATGTTTGCATCTAATTTTTTGGATGTGCTCCATTCCATACGGCCAGTCTCAATCTCAATATTACTTCAAATGTGTGGGTTTCAATGGGCTACTATTATTTGTGACTAAATTTGTAAATAAATGCCAGGAATGAAACTATGCTGCTAATATATTTATCCATAAACTTGGTGGATTTAACATGTAATAAGAGAATATGTGCAACAAACATTTGACGTCATCCCTTTTCTAAGAAAAGAATAGTATGTATTGAAGCTTCTCGTAAAATTCATCACGATATAATAGCACGGTTTAAATGTATTCCATGAAACTGTTCTATTTCAGCCTGTTTACAAAGGTTCTAGTGGTACACTATAGTGGTGTATTCAGTATGGCTACAAGTTCTTCAGAATAAAATCCAGTGTAAAATGCAGGTAAACACTGGCGACGAGTTGATTTCGTGATTACGGATATGCATTAATACGAACGTCAATCATAAAACCTGTTATGAATAGTGTTCATATTTGCTACAATAATAATTTAATATATAATAGCTTGCGTGTACTAACGCTAATTTTGTTAATCCCTATATGGTATAAATTTGCACGAAATAATTATTCCTCAGTGTGAGTTGGTTGCTGAAACCTGTTGTCTGCAGAACTCTGAAAATTTTGTCCAAAAATACTTTCCGTTGAAGTAGCTGATCTTGAAAACGAATCACTTGGAAATAAATTTCGTTAGTGTGAACTAAGTGTTTACTAACTGTGACCATGAGTCGTTCAGTCGCATTTGTTGCCGCATTCGTTTTGCTGGCTTATGTATTCTCAGTAGCTGAGTCTTCCATTCCAAACAAAACATGCAGCGCTGCAATCGGTATAACATCGTCTTATTGATTTTGTAAACTTACTTTAATTCAATTGAATATTTGAAATTACGATGAACGTTATCGGGTTTAGCTTCGACAAAGACTGGTTCGTGCCCGGAACCCAATCCAAACATTAGATGCATTCATTGCTATGACCAATGCAGAGCAGATACAGAATGCCCCGATAACAAAAAGTGCTGTCCTCAGCCCGGTTGTGGAAACAATTGTAAAGCCCCTGTTTGAAACCGTCTGACCTGGCTAATTGTTGACAAACGTGATTTTAATTATCTTGTTTCAATATTTATCTAAGCGTATGAAAGTAAATAAAGACAGCAATCATAAAAGAATAATATAATATATATAAGTCCTAATTATTGGTGACAAATCAAAAAATCTATGCAAGGACAAATAAATCAAGTAATAAATTGCATGCAAGCAAGGTAGATACGCAGTTCATAACAACTAACAAATTACTATAATAATGATTACAATTATAATCACGAGAATTACTTGAAACTAGTTACCCAAGCTGGTTACCCAAACTAGTTACCCAGCCTAATTACTCAAGCTAGTTACCCACTTCCCATCGAAATATTTTGCCGATTCCAAAACCACTAACACTACTTCATTAAGCATGCCGAAATATCCCTACATACTAATTTTCAGATTAACCACTTATATTGTTAACTTTCGAATTATATGATCCATTTAAAAACTACTACCACTGTTTGATCAACCATGCCGAAATGAACATACATACTGACTTTCAGCGTACTTAATGATGTTTTGAACTTTCCCACCAATAACTTTCAAATCGCTTGACAGAATTCGCTGAAAAATATTTAATGCCGTGCCCTTAAGGTGTACTACCTTTGTACCAAATTTGGTAAAACTCTTCCAAAGTATGTGGTCAGGCGAGTGCGTACAGACGGACACACAGACACACGAATACAACAGTCGAATCGTATTAATTTGTATTATCCTTCTTAAACATAATCAACAGAATCATCAATCTTTCTAAAGGTCTATGTTGTCAATCTTTCCTGATCCTTCTTATCAATACTGTTTACCGCATCTTCATCCCCACTAACGTGTGTTTATGGGTGAAGATGTATGTGCTGTGAAATTCAATTAGATTTCATTCAATTCTTTAATTTAAATTTAGAATTGAATCATGAGGCAAGATTAGGGGTGCAGGCGAGACCTTGCATCGAGTGTGAAGCACCGATACCTCAGGTTTCTAGTAAATAATATATATATGTCTATACAACAACATTTGACGTAATCTCTTTTCCAAGAAAAGCCTCTCGAAAAATTCATCATAATAAAATAGAACCGTTTAAATCTATCCCACCAACCAAAGTGTTCTATTTCAGCCTGTTTACAAACTAGTTGTACACTAGTGGTTTATTCAGTATGAGTACGGGTTCTTCTGCATACAATCGTGTGTAAAATGCAGGTAAACACTGATGACGAGTTGATTTCATGATTACGGATATGCATTAATACGAACGTCAAACGACGGCAAGGTTATTTTTTGCTCATAAAACCTGTAATGAATAGTACTCATATATGCTACAATAATATTTCAATATTAGAGCTCTTGCGTGTACTAACGTTAATTTTGTTGATCCCTAAGGTATAAATTTTGCAAGAAATAAATATTCCTCAGTGCCAGTTGGTTGCTGAACCGTATTGTCTACAGCGCTCTGAAAACTTTGTCCAGAAATATTTTGCATTGAGTAGCTGATCATAAAAACGAATCACTTGGAAATAAATTTCGTTAGTGTTAGTGTGAACGTGAACCAATCTTTCCTACTTGTGACCATGAGTCGTTCAGTCGCATTTGTTGCCGCATTCGTTTTGCTGGCTTATGTATTCTCAGTAGCTGAGTCTTCCGTTCTAAACAAGACATGCAGCGCTGCAATTGGTATAACATCGTCTTCTTTTTCTAAACTTACTTTAATTTGATAAAATATTGCAATTGATGATGTTGTTGGTTTTAGCTTCAACAAAGTCTGGTTCGTGTCCGGCACCCGATACAACCCTTAACTGCTTTCAGTGCTATGATCAATGCAGAGCCGATACAGAATGCCCCGGTAATAAAAAGTGCTGTGATCAGCCAGGTTGTGGAAACACTTGTAAATCTACTGTTTGAAACCGTCTGACTCTGGCCTGGCTAATCTGTTGACAGAAGAGATTTTTAATTATCTTGTCCTTATATTTATCTGAAACTATTGCAAAAGCGTACCAAAGTATATAAAGTAAGCAATCATAAAACAATCATGTAATTTCAGTTCTAATTATTGGTGACAAATCCTAAATTCTAAGTCATGTGTAAAGACTAATAAATCAAGTAATAAATCAGAATGGGGCCCATGAAAATTAAATTATAGTTGCCCAAAGTCACAATGATTGCCGTGTGAGTGGTATGCCAGATCATTCCTTCTCAATTACATAGAATGTTTGAGTCTATCGCATACCTTCTCGATAGATTTAAATCAGTCATGCACCATAAATGATGAAATTGGCGTATTCTAAGTACGAAACCAGCCATTAGCCATTTGTATGCATCACATTTGTAAATTAGAGATATATCAGGCATTTTATTGCGTGATTGGATCATTTATAGCTTTATTAGCTTTATCAGACACGATAGCTTCTTGCAAATCATCCCTGATTGGTTTAGAGTTCTATGAAACACACTATATAAGAGGGTCTGCACACCTAGACTTTAATTACTAATGTCGAAAGGTCTGTTACGTTTGTTATTGTAACTTTCGCCGTGAACTTTAAAGGAAAGACCTGAGTTCCACCAAATATTTAAAAAAAGAAGTGATGTGATATGCAAATAAAAGAAAATACCCGAGATCATGGTGTATGAAAAACGGAATTTGCGTTACAATTTTTACATGCGTAAAATGAAGTTTTATTTCGCTTTTCGATAATAATTTTTATAATCATAATTAAAACATAAAATCACTGAAAATGCTAGTTTTCACGCTTTACTCTGATCACATACTACCTGTTGATAAAGTTTCACATATAACTTTATAATCCACAAGAGAGGCTGCATCATTAATACACGAACGTTAAATCGACCTCAATCGACTTCGCTTTCCACATTGTGTACCTAGAGCAGCACAAGACATATCATTAAAGAAACTAAATAGTTACAATAAATACAGTGAAAAATCTTTCGCATGAGACATCATCAAATACTATAGATAAAAGTATGGAAGTGTCTAAAGTCATAAATGAACTGAGAACCAAACCGAAAAATGCTACTGAATTTGTGTATTTTCATGCCATTAATGGTATTCGTATTACGAATTAAATAATGCGACTTTACCAATTCATCAATTCGTCGAAACTGCCAAGTAAAATCAAGGGGATAAAAGATAGGCCGTAAGTCATGTCGATGATCTTCCGGTGAGTAGTTTTCCATGTGGCATGATGGGGTTAGAATGCTCATTTTGTGTCTTTAAAAATATATAATAATTTTATTTTAGATTTCATAATCAGTTCAAATGAGGTAAAACTCATGTAAGCGTACCTGTTAGCTGCATAAGAAACGTAAAAGTGTTTCACTTTTCGTGCAATCTCTCTAGGTTCATGCTTATCTTTCCACAAGTGAATAAGTCTAGCCATCATAGAAAATGGACCGCATGCCAATGGCTTGCGGAGCTTTCCATAATACGACAGTTCTTCATAAGTCATTCCCATGTCTTGTTCATCAGTTTGGTTTGTTTCCAAAGGGCACAACTCTGCTGTAGGAGGAGCTTCAACTATTTGTGCAACCATTTTCAGCCCAAATCTTTACCAAAATTTGCAAAGTTTCAATCAAATGCTTCCCAGCAGAAGGTGAATGAATAGTAGAAAAATTGCATACTTTTTGCCTGCATAAATAATGAAACGTTTAAGATCCGTTTTCGAAATCCCTCCAATTGGATTCAAATCCCCTGCAGAACAGTCGTATTTGGTGAAGTAGCCACGAATTGCCTCATCGACATTTGCAGACGTAAGGACGAGTAGAAAACTGCAATATCATTTGATAAACGTAACTCATATGGTCTTTCAAGAAAACTTGTATAAAGTTTCTGAACATATAGTTTGCCAGAACATACCCGCCTTCACCTCTGGACCAAGGGGTCAATTGTGCAAACATATACGCAAAAACCATTCTGCTTCTTGCTTGAACATTTTGAAGAGCAAGGTTCTCCGCACGGGTACCAGCAAACGAAGGTGTTCCTTTTCCTAACGCCTTCGCTGTCTCTTCAACAAAAGTTGCGCAAACTGGTGAAATGTTAATCTCTCGATGATTACTGGAGAAATCAAATAACAAGAAGTATCATGATTATGACAGATATCTTGGCATTTTATACATGTTGTATTACATGTTTTTCATTACGTAGCCATTCATAAGTGCGCATACTTATTACTCTAAATATAAAATACCTTCCAATTTCAGCTGCCAATGACTTTGCAAAATTTCGTGTAGTATCTGATGAGTTTTCACTGGCCATGTAACATGTTGTTAAAAGTTTTCCGCATAATTCACGTGGATCCGTGGGCTTGAAACTTGAATCCTTAAGTATTCTTCGAACGTCATTAAGAACTTGATCATCATGATTGTTAATATGGTTCACTATTAACCGGCACATTGAGTAGACAATTATGGCCACGCTGGAAGAGTCAACCCCACCACTTAAAGGCAACAAAAACCCAGACGCGGGAGATCTCCTCAAGTAGTCCCACAGCCACAACGCAGGCCCGCAAGCAATTTCTGCTTCCGGACAAATGAATTCAACTTTCTCCAAAGGAAGAGTTAGGCTCCGTTGTCTGGTTGATGTACTCAACGACCACGGTATTTCAATACAAGGGTATGATTCCGTATTGGCTCCCACCAATGAACGACTTCGAATTTTAATTTTATGGGAATGTATTTCATCTAACTGGAATGTTGCCGTTAATACTTCCTAAATTAAAAGTTAATATTTGCATTAGCGTTCACTACCCATTCATAACCCCCTTTACCCAATCACACAGGTAATAGATCCCAATTTAATCAAATATAATTCAACTTACAACATCATCCAAGGAATATTGTTCCCCAAGTTTCAAAACATCGCCATTCAAAACAATTGCGGAACATCCATTCAAATACACCCGTTCCCCATCACAGCCACGAAGGTTAGAAAATGCGTAGAGACATCCACATTTGGAGCTGGCAGTTTTTATTAGTTCCAAAGCGTATGAGGCTTTTCTAATTTCAGCATGAGAACCAGATCCATTAACTATAATGTCAGCACCTGCCAGAGTTTGTTCCAGATGAGTACTCATAGGATTCCAGAGCTCTTCGCAAATTTCGAACCCAATTTTTGTATCAGCAAGTTGCAGAAGGGCATCACCGAATGGGGCCTTTCTTTGACCATCAACTACAGCAATGATTTCGGGAAGAACGTAATCTTCCACGTGTCGTTTCTAGATTTAATGAAATTTTTATGTATTTGATACACGTTGTTACACGACGGGGTTTTACATTAAAATTTAATGCTTAAAATAAGTACATCTCGTCCAACAGTCTTAACATATCAAAATGACCTGGAACTAACTCATGATTTTTGCTTACCTTCGTCCAACCAGTAAACCATCTAGATTCTCTGTAATTTCCATCGTCGCACATAATCATCTTTGGACGAATTAACAAAATTTTCCTATCATGAAAGTTAAAATGAATAATTTTCATTCAGTTTTAAATAATCTATATTGGTTTTGTTTTGTAGAATATGATTTTCAATTTTACTTGTTTAGGAAGACCACTCGACAGTTGTAGTTAACCCCATTGTGCATCACTGGCATCCCAACATCAATGAGAATATTTTGACAAATGTCATCCTTTAACAAATCAGCGAGAACCTCACAAGAGTGAGTTCGTGTATCACTTTCTAGGAAATGGTCTTGGCAGTTGTAACCGCATATTTCGAGTTCAGGACCACATCTGAACCTTGACTTTTCTTCCTTGCAGATTTCAATGCTTCTTAAAATTCGTTGCTTATTCCCCTCAAAATCTAATGCAAACTGGTTCAGAGTTACGGTGGACAAAGTTGCCACTTCTGCCATTGTGCATCAGTTCTGCAATAAAATAATTTAAAAGTTTAATGAAAATTAACCTAAGAAAGCTGAGTGCAGAACAAATTGCGTTGAATGCTGCCACATTGAGCAATTATTGGCCGTGAGATGGGCTAAGATTGTTTCTATCTTCAGTTTGTATCTTGGAACAATGTCGGAAGTAAAAATCAATTTNCGTGAGATGGGCAAAGATTGTTTCTATCTTCAATTTGTATCTTGGAACAATGTCGGAAGTAAAAATCAATTTAGACGAAACATGAGTTGATCTTATTGATCAAACATTTCGTAGCACTCAATTTGACCTTCAGTCTGGTACTAAACATATTCTTATCATATAGTACATTACGTAAAATCATTTATCTTTGGGCTGTAACCAAAGAAGCTCAAATCGATGATTGTGAGTGTGCCAAAAAAAGTGTTCATCGACTTATGATGAACGAACGATGTAAATCATTTACAGAAGTACTAGTAGTTTCATCGATAGCAAGATAAAAATGATAGCATAAACCATAAACCATGTCACGCAATAGCATGTCTAAATAATTATAATGGAAAGAGATATCTTTTGATGCAACGGCTAGTTTGTCAAAGCCGATTTAAAAACGTATTTTCTGAAATCCAATGCTGTATCTTTAATGGAGAAAGTAATTGAAAATTTCACCTAAACACAAAAAAACAGTTTATATCATGGTATAATTTGTTAATTTTTATTGACAAACTAATACAATATAGAGATTTTGATTATTGAGGATTATTTGCATTTTGACAACATGAATGTATTTTTTACATGTCAGAATTATATTTATCTTTTGCCAACCCTGTCTTCGGTGTTTCCGGAACCTAAACTTATAAATACCACAGTCTTTTAATTCTTTCAAGATGGCTGGATAATAAGGCAAAGTCCAGGTTACTTCTTATTTGCATTCCAGTTTGATAAGAAAAGAAAGATGTTGCATGTTTTGTATTATGGAGTATGCTCTTGTCACTTGTACATGTACGAGCAATCGTTGATCATTAGCTTAACAACAACAATGCGAAGCATTGAATTGATTAAATTGTATCCAGTCTGTATTTATTGCACAGTCAGAGAGTATACAAACAAGTTGCTATATTAGCATTAGCAATTTCACTCTGCTCTCAATAGTGTCAATTTCTCATCATTTCTCCCAGCCTGATCTGATGAACTTGAGTATTGAAAATTGCACTTTAACCAGCATTTGTTACGTGCTGATGATGAACCCTCAATAGCTCTTCATATCTTTCGAACAAGTCAGACAAACCACATGTAGTGTGTCAGTCTGTTGCATATTGATACTTGCTCATGGTCACATGAAATCGTGTCTGTTCTTAACCACACGTATATATTATATAGCTATTTGCATATATATGAGATTCCGTGTCTGCTGTTCTCATAATCTTTCGGTAAGAAGCAGCAGTATATGCACTCCCGCTGACGAGCTTGATACCTAAGTCCTGTGATGTCCATTACCTGGCTCCCGGCCAGACCAAGCGGCATTTTGAACCTTTTTCTTCAAAAAAATGTTTCAGATCTCTACTTCATACTTGTATTCCCTTGAAGAAAATGTGTTCATGTTCATGGGAATCTCCAGCTAATATAAGTTCAAAACAATTGTGTCAACAAACGAAAGCTGAGTGCACATTTGCCTTACATACTGTCCCAACCATGGATGGTGGGTGAAGTGATTTGTGTGTGATTATTAGTAGTGATAAAAATAATTATTTTACTTAACAGGCCAAATCTTCATACTTACAGTAAAATAATAGAATCAGATTAGATCAGCGTATCACTTTCTTCATCTTTGGTTCAAAGATAAGTCATCACTAGCTATCATTCTCGAAAGAGAAATAAAATTTGAAATTACGGATAGCTATATAATTATGGCACAATAATTTTATTTTCCAATTTCATTTCCTTTAATCCTACACCCACCTTATTAGCAAGTCTTCTGCTGTACAAGCTCTGTTTCTGAAGAAAAATAGACTGGAAATAATCAAAAGTTATTCAGCGACACAAGCTACTCATTTATAGGTTAACAGCTACTAACCAGCCAAGGTTTACTAAGCTTTTCCTTGAAAACGGGTGCGAAATTCTCACAACAACACCTTCAGTGCATTATTTATATGGTATATGATGACTGTTGGAAATTGCATTGTGTATAATGAAATTATTTATTTTTCAAGTATACGAAAATTACTTACGTGAGCCTGAACAAGTACCAAGTTTTTCTATCAAATTAACTACGTTAACAGTTTGCACACGGCTGCAGGACCATTAAGGTTAGAGATAATTTTGATGACCACGTCAAATATAATTTTATTCCGATTCTCAGCAAATACTTGTAGGTTTTTAAAGCATTTAAACTGTCTAGCATAAGTATCCAATGTTTGGCCTTCCAGTTTTCCTATATGTATAAAGTGCTGCTAAGTTTAAAGTTAAAGTGACAACGAAGGCATGAAATTCTGAAAATTACGCTTTAAACGGATGCATAGAAAATAGTTAAGTCATATCCGTTATCAATGTTAGTTGTTCCCAGTCGTAGAGCATGAAATTTAGTGTTTATTTTAAAACTGACCGACCAATTCGAGACCATTTGAAGCACTATGGAGGTAAGTATCAACAAAGTATTACTATAACTGCTTTTTAGGTTATAAATTATCTATAATTATAATATTTACATCAATACACTAATTTGCTTGCATTGCATTATATCATAAATATAAACAAACCTTTTGTTTTGCATTTCTTTTTTAGTTTTCATGTGCTAGCAGTAGTTTATAGTTTATATAGAGCATGGAGTATAAAGATTGCTGTAGTTAATTCGTTAATTAATCTGTTTTTACAAACTAACACCTTTCATGTGTTATATTCATAATTCATTTTATCATTTCGAAACAAATAGCTTTACTAAATAAGTCACATTCTTTATCTTTCCGTTTCAACGTCCTAAGTCCGTGTTGCGCGTGCTCAGTGCACATATGAATTGAAAATATTTGCTTGCGTGCAACCAAGTTCGATTTAGGTTTGTAATACCTAAGTAATGAAAGAATCAGCATGTTTGTAAAAGACTTTGAGCTGTAATAATAAAACTATAATTTAATGCTCTAGTTTCTAACTTAACTCTCAATCGTAGAAAATATCTAAACGCCGAATATTGCTGAGCTAGCAACACTCACTTCTGTTTTAACTTATTTTACATCAAGCGAAGCTTATTTAAAGTAAGATTTTGTGAAGAATATTGCTGAGCTAGCAATACTCACTTCTATTTTTATCTATTTTACATCAAACGAAGCTTATTTGAAGTAAGATTTTATGATGTGAAAATTGATAATACATTCATTCTTGTATATTATTATTTTTTATAAGAAAAACTTTCCATTTATGCCTATCTGGTCAATGGAGAATGACAGTATAATCTCGTTGTCCATTATAAAGTTAATATACGATTATTCTTTAAATCTTTCATCAAAAAATAAGAGCATGTTTTTAAGTTTATTCATTCAGTCAACAGTACAAACTTACAAACAGATCACAATATATTATAATACTGAGATTATGGCCATGCAACAGAAATGCTTGTCATCTAATATCGATAAATCCTAAATGGTTCTCGTTGTTACATCATTTATGTTTGAAGGACAACTTTTTCAACGACAATCTGTAAATGCTATACAGGCTATACTAATTAGTATTCAAAAACGAATTACTTAAAGCTTTACAATCGTTGACATTATAAGTCCGAAGTTTGTACTGGCAATTATTTTTTCATATTGAACAACTAAAATATGTTGTTGTAATAGGCTTTGCAATGCAAATGTAGCAGGCAGGTAAAAATATCAGAAAATATAATGGATGCACAAAATGTAGTGTGGACATGTGTGCATTAACGATTAACATAGTAAATATAATATTTTCATAGGGCAAAGCGAACCTATTCTAAACTGGGAATAGATTCATAGATAGAACGCATATNAAACTGGGAATAGATTCATAGATAGAACGCATATTGTGCCTTCAAAAATATTACCACTTTTACAATGTTAATGTATGAAAAAACAATTTCATAGACTTCCTGTAGAAAGACGCAGTTTAGTATCCTGCCGCACAACCAAGCGAATCATGCAAAACTTGGTAATGTTAAAAAGTACTTTGTGTGTGCGACTAAAATGGAATAAGAAACACACGTTGTTGAACGCTTAATTTTCTTAATCTATCTATCAGCATAGTTTATTCTCTTTTTGCCTGTTTTGTTGGGCGATCGATCGCCTTTGTTGTTTCTGTGAGTGAGCCGAGCCGACAGACAATGTGTTTCGTGTGATGCATGTAATTTAGGAATATATAATAGCTAAAATCATCTAATCTCCTAATATATTACTATTAGAGAAAAATATTCACTTTAAACCATTTTAAGCCAAGACAATTACCTACATATGGAATATACATAAGATGAAAGAATGGATATTTTTGCCAAAAGTATCCTGATATTCTTGATCATGTAGTTGAACCAAGACCACAAGCTCGCATGTTTTTATAATGTTACACGGAATCCTAACAATATGTCAAGTTATATGATATAATGTATTTATGCACTCGATTCTCATTCTCATGGTTAGGGATTCCTTTTTGCTTCACTCGTCCATCAGCTTTTTGCTGGATTTTTTTCCCTATTATGTGATGTGAGCCTTCATAAAATCTTCAAAGCCTGATTCGCACATCATCCCTCACCTTTTTAGGATTTTGCGTCATTATGTGCTCGTATATACAATGATGTACGTGTATTTACATCCATAATGTAGAACTACTCATTCTCTTATGATATGATGATGGGCTTTTGCTATGCAAACTTTACGTGTACATGTCGCTCCATTACTCACCTTTCTTATACATTGCAAAGCGAACGTAACGTTTCTGAATCTCGCAGAGCATTGTGGATGTTTTATAAGCTTACATCACCACCACTCCAAAGCCTTGAATTTAACATTCTGAATTAATCAGTGCAGTGTTTTCTTGTGATACGAAACGTCGTCGGCGTGAAGTGAATAATGAACTACACCCTACCCTAATAGAATACACAAAAAGGCAAAACAGTCAAGTTAATAGGGTTTGCAGATAATTATTATGCTGTGATAAAAGCTACCAAAAAATTAAGACTATATCATGGCCATATAAAGATTTGCCATGTACAGATCTCTTCATTGTTACACAGTTAAGCTGCAAAACAGAAAACTGGCAATCGGCTGATAGACTTTGGTTGCACATCATTAATTCATTTGGCCCCATCAACCTATTGTCTTTGTTGATGTGCATTAGGCACAGGCATCAGGTGTGCTTCGAAGTTATGCAAGTGTAGTGATTCCTGTCAGAAAGTTATTGTATGCAGTATGCAGCTTAGTTGTTTGTGGGAAGGTACAAAGATTTTAAATCATTTGACATTTATTAATCATTAATTGAAATTGAACTTCAAATGTAAAACTATTCTTCTGCACTTTATACATACATTATTCATAACTAACTCAAAATGACCACACAGGCAAGGTTGAAACGTTTGATGTTACACAATTTTTTTACAACGGGACTTTAGAATGAAGAAGGAATGAATTCTTTTCATTTTGATTCGGCAAAAACATAATATATTCTGAAAAACTCTTTCTGATCTTTTGTTTTCCAATATTTGATATTTCTTGTGATATGTTTTGAGCTTCAAAGTACTAATTTATATGTTTATACCAAAGACGGAAAGGATTTTGTTAATGGCCACTTATTCCATTCTGGCAATCTGACATGCTTCTCGTTCGGTCGACTGTATCGTTTCTCTTTTAACTTGCAAATATTTGCTGACCATGCACGTATCATGTATGTAACAACTCTTGCACTTCAGCATGTTATGCTTACAGTTCTCCTATTTGGCATTTAATAGAAATCGTCGTGTTTGTGTACATATATGAACCGTTACTTCTAGTCCCTAGTTCCTGCTTGTTTGTTTGATTTCAATTATTTTGTGGGCAACAAGCACACAATTTATATTGAGTTATTGTAACCATTTTGTAGGATTTTCTTTCACTCATTTTCGTGCAAGTATGTGATACAAGCTAATCGTGTGATCATCAAAGGGTTGTTATTTACACACACACGGTTCGTGTTTTCTACAGATTGCTCCAGCAGTGCAGTAACAGTAGTACATCCTGTTTTGAGTAAAAAGATTGCGAAATGGGATAGATTGTGAAAGGGGCTATTGATACAATATTCTCAAGATTTGAAGAAGACGCTATACCACTACGACGAGGAGATTTATGGACAAAGTAAAGTGGAATTGGAAGACGGCGTCTCCTTCTGCCATTCTGTTGGCATCGCTATCGCATAACCCCCAGCTCATTGGAATTATATGAGATGGCTGGGACTCAGATCGCGTACAAAAAATAAGGGAACAGCACGGATTGTTTGCTTTATATAGTAAAAAAATAGATAATATGGGAGAAAGAAGCCTGTGTGTAATATTTTTCGAGTTGAAGGCATCACGTTTAGTTCATTACTATTACGTTGAACGTCTCTCCAAGAATCATTTCAGAGAAGACAAGGCAGAAAGTAAAAGTAACCATGTCTCTGCCTCCTCCAAGTTGCAAAATCGACAGTAGTAATTGTTTGAGTGAACTTACCAGACTCCTTTAACGAGGGTACTTGTTGTGGTTGAAGTTCACATTAATGCACGTACAGTTTCAGTTGTATTCAAGAGATACTTTTATGTTCTATCCTTCTACCCGGTATTTCCAATATTCCGATTGATGTCAGTTATTAAGGTACCTCCGTCCACGTAAAAAGTTCAGCTGCCTTTTTCAAATGCCATGGATTTTTACGTGTTATCTTATCACACACTTTTTGAATACAACACAACACAATGTGAAGTTAGTCTAGAAGCACCAGCACCAAAAAAACTGTTTTCCATTTCCCATTTTCCACTAATGCTGTTTGCTTCTATTGATCATCAGCTCCTAGTTCCCAGAACGTAAGAACGATAAGTGGTCACACCAGCGTCTGATGTTTGCTAGAAAAATACGAACTCTAACTGCCTTCAGCCTTCGTATTTCGGTTTTCCAAGTGTACTTGAACGTTTCCTAAA
>JAANSM010002496.1:0-14880 GCA_036850725.1 Orchesella villosa
ACTAATACTAATAATAATTCAGTAGTTTAAATGAGTGAAGAACGGAAAAGGAATGAATTAAATGCCTGACTGACTGTCAGTACATGTGTTCCTTCCAATAATGTACGGTAATACCGTACCAATACCACACACGGCCATAATAAATATCTTTGAACAAAGAAATGACAGCATCTTTCCCATTGTGAAATGGAGTACCAACCGAGTACCATGCGAGAGCAAAACCCTTTATAGGAAGTGGAAAAAGAGATGAGTACGAGATGTAATATTCGAACTTATATAGTGTGCCAATAGAAATGCAAAAATAGGTATGAAGATGATGATGATAATATATGTGCACAATGTAAAAGCCCAGCTAAATTCTACATGTTTGCTTATATTACTCTACAGCTTTCACTTTTCAAGACGACGAGGATAACGAGAATAAAAGACATTTCTCATAAATCATCCGGTTCGAGCTTGTTTTCAGCTGGTGCACAATTTCCTTCCCGGCTTCTCTTTAAAAAATGTATTGTACAAGGAAAAGGGCGCCCTTGTACATATGAATGACTGTTGTCTACTTCTATTTTTTCTGGTTTGCAGCTGCTCCATTATACAATACCCTGCTCCTCTCCACCTCCTCTAAAAATGGCAAGTTAGTTGAGAAGAAAAACAGCGGTGAAGAGAAAAAGGAGCAGATGGTTCAGTTCCTTTTTGCAGAAGCAATGAAGGATGTGTGTGTTGTGGAGGAGGAGAAAGTTAAAAAAGAAAATCTGAGAATTTCTGCAAACAAGCAAAAAGGAAATGCTTAAAAATTATGTGTTGTTGTGTTTTTCTTTTCCTATCCGCTCTCGCTCTTTCTCTTTGCTGTCTTTCACCTCGTTTTGTCTTGTATTGATGCTTTATGAACGAGAGAGGATCGTCATCATCATCATCATCATCCCAGTCATCACTTTGAAAGGAACGGGAGATGGAGAAAGAGAGAGGTAAAGTGGGAAAATCTGGTGAAAGTCAAATAAAAACAAAGGGAAAGAGAACACAAGGAGAATAACATACGACATGCAAAAGAATATGTTCAGAGAGTGAGAGAAATCTCGCTCAAAATACATCAGCTCCGTCAGCAACACAAGTAATACCCTGAAACCCACACACACACACAAAAACTGAAAACCAGAAAGAATAGAATAGAGGAAGATAATAATATGCAACTAAAGCTTTCCATCATATTCTTTCTCTCTCTTGTCTTGTCTTCTTTGAAGCAGAATTGAAAAGAAGAGATTTTTTGCTGTTGTCTAGTCATAAAAACGGAGAGAAAGAGAAAATGTGTCTTGAGGGATTCATTCATTTAAGATCTCAGCTGGTGTACTTTCCCCTTTTTATACTTTATTCAAATACGATGGGTACATAAGTAAGTACATACACAAATACATATTGTGTGTGTATTTACTTTTTATCTAGGGCTTTATTATATACTACATAAATTCATTACATGAACATGTGCGTGGTTGTGGTAGTACAAAAGTGTATATACAAAAAAACACAGACAAGTTTGACGTAAAGAAAAACATACGTTGTACATGGGCAATAAAATAATGTTCCCTTCC
The DNA here is from genome assembly GCA_036850725.1 of Orchesella villosa. Taxonomy (NCBI): domain Eukaryota; kingdom Metazoa; phylum Arthropoda; class Collembola; order Entomobryomorpha; family Orchesellidae; genus Orchesella; species Orchesella villosa. The sequence goes on from JAANSM010002496.1 coordinate 1,581, forward strand.
ATCTTTCTCATAGATGAAAAAAGATTTCCTCTTTTTTTATTGAAAAAATATACGCGTTTTATTTCAAAGTGAATATCAGTCATTCTCATCGTGTACCTTGTATTACCTACCAAACACGTGTAGTTATAGGTTTTGGAGCGGATATTTGTTTTCTTTTTCTCAGAGTGGGTGGTTTTTTCTTGAAAGAATGAAATATAAGCTTTTACTTTTCCATCTCAAAACACTTTACTACATCATATATATAGCAGAAGTGTTTATAAAATAAGGGCCATGAAAATATCATGATATATATGAAAATAAAACTATGGAAAATCATTTGCTTTCTTCACCGCACCCACTTCCCACCTTTGCAACTTAATTCGGTTGAACCTTACGTGTTTGGTAACCCTACTATGGTTTTTGATATTACAATTACTACCAACTACCGGAACTCACCAAATTCTTGACTTGCACATGTACCGATAAATTTTTTACTTCACCTTTTTGTATTTAAATCTTGAAAATATGTAGGCCTACATTATCATCCCATAATTTTCCATAAGTTTCCCCTCACTTTGGTTAGTTTCACCACGTATAAAAATATGCTCAACTTAACATTTTATTTTGACTGGCTCATGGCTCCTAGAAATTAATTCTGCTTGCGTAGACATACCCTCATGTCGACATTAATTTCGCAACGGGTGCCACAGCAAGCAACATCCTGCTTCCAGTATCAGAGGGCAGAAGAGCGAGATTTTGGGAGTGAAAGAGTCTCTGCACAACTTACAAAACTGTTCCCGTATCTTTCACAATAAGCAGAGAAAAATGTATATATAAAAGTATGCACACAAAACCCATCATCAACTACCAACCCTTTTAATACATTTTCTAGTACTAAAAGCCAACAGAGCACTAAAAGTAGTAGCGTAATGCAAAATAGTACCCTATATATTATGACCATACTATAAAGTAGACAACTGGTTTGGTTTGGTTTGGTTGGTAACCTGAAATTAAGTTGGTGGAACGTTCCCATAAAACTGGTCTTTCTCTCTTTCTTTTTGCATAATACAGTGAGTGGAGCATATGGCATAAAACCCTAGAAAACAGGAAACGTATTTATATGTATTAAGGTTGAGTGGCTGACAGAGAGCGTATTTTAGGCACACTCAACAAATGCGCCTAAATCTTATAGTAAAAGAAGTTAAATACTTAAGGTGGTCTTTCCTCATCAACACTAGGAAAGAATATTGTATAGATACTTAAAGCAAGACATGCATACAAAACAAAAAGGTTTCACCAATGCATATATTATATTCTGTAACATGTGTAAACTCCTTCATCTACAAGAAAGTAGTAGAAAGTAGGAAGGGATAGCAGCAGCAGCAGGAACAGTGGGTAAGGTGATTTCTCATTTTTATTGCAAAATAGAAAAGTGAGGAGGAAACACAAGCTAGAGAAACCTTTCTTCAGATTCAGCATTATTTTTATAGATATTCATAATAGTTTTTATGTCTTAGGAAAACCGAAAATGTGATTTGTCCTTTCTTATATCTATAACAGCATATTGCTTAATAATTGTATTGAAGAGAAGAAGGGAAATCATGTGTCCCTTCCCTTTTATACAGTTGACAACTATAACAAAACTACACAGCATATTATTAATTATAGATGAGAAACAAAAAGGGCAATCACACACAATGCTTACTCACACACATCTCTTCAAGTCTCACCTCTTCTTCTTTCTTGGAGAAAACGATGGGATGAATATACAGCCACTTAAATGTTTTCCGCATATCCAACAGGGAAACAGAAAATAGAAGCTGATGTTAGATGTGGTGTTGGTGTTTGGAGCCAGTGAACATAGGGCAAGAGGACAGTATGTGTTAAGTAGAAAAAAGCCATTAAGAGCTCCTTAATGGGTTTCCCACACGCTTGCTTGCTCACACATTTGCAAGACTACACAAAATGAGTAGGTATATATCTATGTATATGGAATTTTTGCCACCTTCGTTTTACCCTTTTGTAATTCTTGACAACCTCCTTTTATTTTATGGCATTGTTGGTGTTTTGTGTAGCTCGCGGAGAAGAATGAGATAAAGAAAAAAATCTTGAAAATTCATTATGCCACCAGCTTTTCCCATACTATTGCGTTGAATACTGGAGTGTGTTATTACTACAGTTCCTTCTCGTTCCCTTCGTGCTACTACTACTCTTCTTTTATTTTTCCGTTAAATTATGACCATTTTCTGAGAAAAATTTCCCAGTTTTCCTGTTTATGGTGAGTGGTGATAGTAATATGAGAAAAATGGGTTTCGGTTTCCGAAAATATATAGGACAAAGTTCTCTTACTCGCCCACTCACTCCCTGGAAGAAGGAAAGAGGGTGACTAAACCTCATCGAGATTGAATACACTCTTTTTCTTAAGAGCGGAGGTAGAAAGAAAGAGAGGATTATGTTCTGTTATGGTAAAAGGTGACGTATTAGCTCAACACGTTTTCCCCTTATCATTCTTCTGAGCAAGTGTAAACATCCGCAAACTTCACACTTTTCTTCCGGGGAAAAATGACCCAATCCGCACGCAATAGGAAAAGCAAATACTTGAATTTTCTTTCATGAGACCCAATCACTGTGGGCAAGTGTTTTTGGCAGCTAATAAGAAAATGCCCTCTCCTGTCTATGAGATTTCTCCAACTTTTTCTCATGAAAAAAACTAGCAAAATATGAAATTATTACGACTATTATTTTATATTTATAACACGAAATACTTTCTCTTTGTTGTTTCGGTTATTCTAACAATTCCAGCAAATTGTTTTGTGGAGAAAGGGACGAGCTCTTAAATTACGAAAACAGGAAATAAAGTGAAAGAGAATAGTGTCATAAATTAGGTAACAAAAGGACGTCTTTACAATTTGTGACCTTTTTCAACCAAAGGTCTTGTGTAGCGTCTTGTTTGTGGGGAAGCCGACTATAAACTAAATGCAAAACTAAAAATGGAACAAAAAATAAACTCTTTTTGTTTCTTACTCTTTCTAAAAGTTTTGTCTCGAGTAGTGAGTAGCATAGTGGCCCATTTATTCCAGCATGAAGAATAAGAGAAATTATGGAGGAAGCCATTTCGCCGCAGCATGAAGTCCGCATTTTTCTCGTGGTTTATCAACCTTCTGTATATTGTAATGAAATGTATTGTTCACTAAAGAATGAGAGTGTAAGTTGACCATAACATTTTTACAATGGAGCATTTCTGATACGAATCATATATACGAACAAATCAAATGAACAAACTGGTCGATAAGGAAATGACTAGAAAATCTGAATTGAGATGGTGGCTTTGATTCGTGCCATTCAAATAAAAACACAAGTTAGCAAAGAGCACAAACCCGAAAATCGGAATTGAAACAAAACCTAGCAAGAGAGCGGGTTTGTTTGTTGTGAGGCACAAAAACTGTATTGTTTTATGTTGCAAATTCGATTGAGCAAGAAAGTATATAGAAGCAAAATGTTTCAGACTAGCGAATTCAACTAGACTTACCAACATAATGGAAATAAACAGTACAAAAGCGACCTATTCAAGATAGAAGCGGGGGGTGTTCTACAATAGATATGTGATAAGATTTTTTTATTGCTTGCGTGCATGCATGCCTACACTTTGTGAATGGTTCGTTTCGCTTGTTCATTTAATTATGTATATCGAAAAAAGACTATAAGTTCCGCTTTCTTCGTGGAATCGGGAGTGGAAATTTTTTGCTTTTTACGTTACGAAAAATTCCTGTTAAACTTCCCCGTCATCATCAGAAGAGCCAAATAGCTAATGGAGCACCGTGTCTATGTATCTTTTCCACTTCACCTTCCGTTATATAACGGTTGTGACAAAAAACTGAAACTTTTTTGTTATGCTCCGTTTTTCATCCTACCTGCTTCTTTGAACAATAGGGTTCCTTAAGAAAACATTGACTGTTTATCTCTCTTCCTCAAGATTTCAATTACTCGTGTTCCCTCTTTGTTTACAAAACGTTACCAGCAATATAAAAAAGTGCCTAATTATTAGAAAAGTGGAAGCTTTGTGTTTTCCCAGTTTAATGAAAAAAAGTTTTAATTATCTTGTTATAATTTTCCACGTTTTAAAAACAAAAAAACGTTACGCAATAAAAAAAGTGCCTAATTATTAGAAAAGTGGAAGCTTTGTGTTTTCCCAGTTTAATGAAAAAAAGTTTTAATTATCTTGTTATAATTTTCCACGTTTTAAAAACAAAAACTGTTTTGAAGTCTTGAAAGAACGAAAGGTATAAAATTACATGATACTATATACCGCTTCATGCTGCTCAAAGCGAAACCTGCTTACTTTGCACAAGAAAATAACAAAAAAGAAAGGGCTGTGTGAGTGAGACGTGAAGCAGACTTTTGGAAGGAGAGTGCCAAACTGTGTATGCTTTCAATCTGTGTCTGGAGGGCCTATATATGCCCTATCCACATGGAACTTTGTCTGCATGTGGTTTGCCTTCTCTTAAATTGATACGTTACGTAACGTTGTTTGTTTGTGTTTACATTGTGTGTCAAATTTAACGGTATGAGATATTGATGAGAATAATGAGCATTTCCTTTGTCTCACCTCCTTCTGTTTCGGTCTTGCCTCTTAGCACAAACTCTAATAACACATGAATATTTGACTAGCTTGGCCATTGAATCATTGAATTGGACGAATAATAATGTGAGCTCTGGTTTAGTGAGCGCACTGTCTATATATATATAATTCAATGAGCAGTAGAGGTTCCTGAATACTGAAGCTACTTTCATTCGCCGGTTCTGCCGTCTTAAAAAGTAAATAATTTCAAGCTGTTGCAGAAAAAATGGAATGGCCTTTCTTTTTCGTGTATTCGTCGTAGATATATATTAACACAATACTCCTATTTTTGAAGGAAATAGATTGAAAGAAAAGAATACAGTAAATATCTTCGTGAAAGAGATGGGAGGTAATGAAGTTCCATTTTTTGAGTTGCTTTAGTATTTATGATTACGAATATCAGGCCTTCTTTGGCCGTCTTTTATAGAAAATTGAATTTCCTGAAGGATGATCAAGAAAGAAGCCCAACATTTTCGTACAACGTACACGTATATACACAATAGTATTTCTAGCAAATTAAAGTATATACTATATATGCTTCTTAGAAAATTTATATACAATCCTGGTAATATGATTTGATTGTAGTCTTTTGTGATGCTTCATTACAGCTCAAGTAAAATGTTGGGATGAAATGAACCCATAACTAGATAATATGGAAAAAGGCCGGATCTTCCATTGGTTAAAGTTTTACATTGAAGATTGAAGCAATTGTCAAAATTCCCTTTGTTTTCTAGATTGGTATGAACAGATGCATAACCAGAAACCGATAAAAAGGCACATTTCAACGCAAAAGCTTTAACATAATGTAAACCATTTCAGCTTGAAAATCAAGTCTAAAAGATTTTGGTGCAGAGCTAAAGCCCTTTAAATTGTAGTCTTTGTGTAACAGCATAAACGTCTTCTTTACACTTTCTCGAATCTTATTTTAGATTTTGAATTTTTTATTTGAATTTCAGCTTCATTTTGTGTCATTTCCACAGCTTATTTAAATCCGACCCTTTAGTTTAGGACAAGAAGCATAATGCGTAAGCCTACAAAAAATAATGTTTTGGGCCAAAAATAGAAAAAACCAACAAAAAATCTTCTTGCTTTCTTCCATTTCGTCCCAAATGTTTTGCCAAAAATATTCTTGTTTCTTCTCTTTTCCCATGCCAAATGTACTAAGACTAATATACATTTGAGGGAGTTTTTGTAGCCTCCTTCATTGTCTCATTGTTTTTGTCAAGCGCTATGTTATTTCTCATGAAAGAGAACGGGTGGAGGATATAAGGTGTTGTAAGATTTAAGGAGAGCATAAGATGAAACTTAAAACTTAATGGGTTACGTTACAGTACTATGAAGATGATGATGATGATTATTATTACGACTCCTTCTCGCTCCTTCCTAACTTCCTACTCAGCTTCTTCCGTACATTGCGTAAGTACAAGGGGAGATTGGAAATAGGAGTAGCAAATAGCTAGAGAAGTAAATAGTTCGAAATGAATGAGGACCCTGAAAATTTTCCTAGGCACTCGTTATACATACTCCTATATACTAACCAGTAGCAAGTCCCATCATATTATCCAATGCAAGAAAAGCTCAAAGAGAGAGAAAGAAAATGGAAAGTAGGCAACAAATGAGTGGACGCTCATTATTAACCGTTATTACTACGATTATTATGGGAGCCATTATTATTATTAGTCTTTCTTATAAGCATACTGTACTTTCTCTATAAAATACTCCAGATATACAGATATCCACTTGCCCATTTATGAAATTGTGAGAGCATTCAGCGTAACATTTTCTCTTGAGTTCTCATTTTGGCAGTGCACTGATTTTTTTTCCACATTCGTTTACTTTTGCGTGTGAATAGTCTACAAAAGCAGATACAAAAGAGAGTACAAACACATGTATTTTCTGCTCATCGTTGTTGAACAACATTTCCTACTGTCCTTACATATTTTTTGGAAGGTACATAGCTTGAAAATGAAATGGAACTATAAGGAAAGATTGTTACTGTCTCCATTATGATTTTTGTTGCTCTCTCCACTTTCTCGTGTAATATGTCTTAAATAATCTGATAATGGGCGTGAGATGAAGTGACCAAAACAATTAACTAAACTCGTTTTCCTTACTGGCCCTTTCACTTATTTATTTCCATGTACCCGTAAAATGGTACATGATTGTGTAACTGCTGCTAGCCTCGTGATATTAAGATAAAACGTTTAAAGTTACTATAATTTCACGTGTATCACGTGTAGTAATCACATGTAAACTGTAAACACAAGATTCTTTCCCGAAAGCACATATGAAAGCTTTCGTGCTTAAGAAGGTCTGCAACTGTTTTATATAATCAATAATATAAGTACATAGACACATATACTGTTGTAGATTAGATGATTTCGCAATCTAGATTAATTATTTTATTATTGACTATTGACGAGTTGTGAACTGTGTAATGTTTATTAGATTAATTAACAACTCGTTTCAATTAGGAATATGCTTGTGAAAGATAGTCTTTCGTTTATGTTGACCAGCCATTCCTAACATGCTGTTCAAGCCTGATTATTAAGAAAGAACAGAAAATACTACTACCAACTACTCAATAGTTTATATTTCCTCGGTTAATAATTAACTTTACTTTCCTAATAAGTTTAATTTTGTACATCTTACCCCAACCTATCGTTACCAAAACTTTCTTAGTGAATGCAATCATATTATAAGTTCTTCCTCAAGAACAAAGAATTAAATAGTACAAAGCCCCAAAATATACTTCATTTTATTTCCACTCCGTTCTTCTACTTTATCATACTCCAATTCAGCAACCAACTATATACCAATCGAAGGTTATTATACTTCCATTTCATTCTAGGAAGAGATGACGATGATGAACTTGAGTATTAGTATTGGAGTGTGTGTCTGTTATGTCATGAAGAATGATGGGCTTTACTCCTGTCTCCCTCCCCACTCCTATCATAGTATATAGATACACACATATTATCAGAGCTTATTTCAGTTCGTAAAGTATAGCATGAACTCGCCTATTATATTTCCTGTAATTTTCTGGGAACTGACTCCGGTTAAAAAACCAATTCCTTGCTTCCATGAGTCCAAATTCAATCCAGGAAAATCCACTTGATTCGCTCTCACTCTCAAACTAACTCTCTGGGATCGGAGGAGAAAGAAATGGAGCATGGTTTAGATCTCCTATATATACTCACGCGAAGAACAACGGGAGTGAGTAGAATAAGAAGAAAGAAACTCGGGGAAAGTCTTTTCATGCAATACAACAATGCTAGTCTCGAATTCTCTCTGCTCTGTTCCATTCTTGCTTCACAATTCACGCTTTTTGGCAGGATAAAATAGCCATGCGAGAATTGGTATGCTCTTGTTCTTATCTGTTTTTTGTTGAAGCTCTGAATTATATAATTAAAAACAGAGAAATACGAAATACGAAGAAAATGGGAGAGAAACGAAATGAGTGTTTTGCGATTGCTATCGTAAACGTACATGATGATAATAGGCGTGTGCTGCATGTTGGCTTGGAGTAAAATGAGACTTTTCTCATTTTCACTTGATACACGACAATAATGACTGCGTTGATGACAAAAAAAAGTTTTTTTCAGGAGCTAAGTATCTCCTTTGCCCCTGGAGTTGCTTTGCTGATATAACAGTAACATTTTTGGGAAAGTTTGAAGGTTAGATGGTTGGCAGAGTCTTTCTGCGTTTCGAGTTTGATGTCTTGTCATAAGTTTTGAAACATATCTCAAATGTTAGATAGATAAGTAAAAGTAATACCATATTATATATAGTGTAAAACACTTTCCAAAGGATTTTCCTTCAAAATCGATTTGTAATCATCATCATGAACATTCTCCTCCGTTCCGCCTCCTACACCAGTCTACAAGTTGAACTAACTGGAAAAGAAATACATGGTGAACACCATAACTGTGTAGTGCTTGGCCTGTTATTGGATTACTTTCTACCTCCTGCTTTCTTCCTTGAATTGGGACACTTAATAAGCAATAGAAGCTCTTGCTACTACAGAAGCTGAATTCAGACAAACATACGATAGAAATAGGAAATGGCAAAAACTACATCTTTAAAAACGAAATGGATTTTAAGACTATGTCATGAAGATTTCAGTATAACCTAAATATTGTTGGCTATATAACCGTAAAATATCTCAACGATTTCTCTCAAAACATCTAATTTCCAACCGTTCTATATGGTTTCTTTAATTGTAGGGTACCTTCGGTACGGATTTTTGTCAACTAAGAACTGGCCAGGCAAGAAACACAAGAAACTCAAAACTCAATTCCATTCCCGTCTCGTGGTGCAATGAACAATAGAATGAGCATCAAAGTATGCGAGGCAAGTAAAAGTTTCATGCTCCAAGAACAAAAAAGAAGCCAAGATGAAATGGCAGTTATAATGAAACCATGTGTTGAGGACAACGAGGGTGACGGCTGTAATACAAACTTCCGTCAACCAATTTTCATCATCTCGCCATGTGCTCAACAAAATCACGAACGTTAATAAGAGGAAAAGGCTGAAAGAAAGTTGAAGTGGACAGCAGGAGGTATAAAAAGGTTCTGAAGCTTATCCCCATCTACCAACTAAACTCATATATGATAAAGGGGAAAAGTCATTTTCATCAGTTTGGAATTAGTCTTCCATTTCTTTTCTTTTTCCACCACGCTGCTATTCCTATCTCTTTCTTACGAAATGATCATCATCACTATCATCAGCTAAAACAAGAAAGGGCAGACTTATAAGTTGTATATCCCAAAGAAATAGTGAAAAGATGTTGATATTATGCTCAGCCATCCAGCTGCTCTCTCATTTCGATCCGGATCTGTGATCATCAGCTCTCCCATGACAGAAACAGACATGACAGCAGGAGCAAGCGAATATCATCCAAAAAAAGGAAAGCCAAAAGCAATACTCCTACTCCAGCCTCACATCACAATCACAATAGTAATATATAACAGAGACACTGAAGAAACCCTTATTATTGCGGTTCATCTTGAGACTACACACTTTTACTGCTGCAGTATTATTAATAGAAGGAGCCCATTTTTTCTATATATTTCTCGGATGCTCCTCTTCACTTCACAAAGAAAAAGTTTTGTTCTGCTGAGTGAAACTTGTAGTATCATAACTTCTACTTTGGNAGAAAAAGTTTTGTTCTGTTGAGTGAAACTTGTAGTATCATAACTTCTACTTTGGCTTTTGCGATTGACTGGCTGGTTAGTTTTTTAGGAAAAAGAAGGAGCGATCCGTATCTCTACAATCTTTATAAAAAATATTAAAGGAGAAGAATATACGTTGTTGCGTTCCCATCTTCACATATCCCAAGTCACTGCTATCAGGCTATCACTGCTTTAGTTATGGTCCAGAAAAGATGTAGAGACTTCCCGGAACATCTATAGTTTTCCAGTGAAACCCTACTTACAAGGAAAAGATCAGGAATCGAAAAGCAAAATGTTGGATGCTGGATGAAGGAGGAAGGAAGGAAGCACAAAAAACCTGAGAGAGAGAAGAGTGGAGGAAGAAAAGGACATGTATACAGATCAGGGCATGCAGAGAAGCCCAGATATATTGCCTTGTCATGACATAATGTCACTTTGAGTTAAAAGCTCTTTGCCAGAAGCACACACTATACAGAGAACCAGAGAGAAATGTGATGCACAATGCACACTCTATAACTATAATACACCAACACCATAACAGCAATACGTACGCAATGTTCGGGGAGAGTAAAAGGCAAATCGTATATACATATTTGGAAGTTACTGTCAGCGTCGTTGAGCCTCTTTTTATATAGAAGTGAAAAGTGCTCACGTTTGGCACTCCGCTCGCTCAAGTCCCTCTCTCACATTGGATTATTGGAACTAGAGATTTTCATTTCCCAAATGAGAGTAGTTGTGTTAGTGTGGCATGTTTTACTTTACGTTTACGAAACATGGGGAAATGNTTAGTGTGGCATGTTTTACTTTACGTTTACGAAACATGGGGAAATGAAAAGTGTAAGTGAAAACCAACATTGCCATACGGATATTATTAAGGAGGATCAAGAGAACACATATACATTTATATACACATGCCACTTTTTGGGAGCTCGTTGTCGTCCGATTTTAAGCTACAAGCTTATCCCTTCTCTCCAAGCTTTAAAAGCTAGAGCAGCAGATGCAGAGTAGAAAGGTACAAATCGTATAAATGCAGTGTGGATAGAGTTATAAGGGAATTTTGACTCTCTGTATTGCAAAAGGCGAGTGAAAGATGATGATGGACTAATCCGGATTGTAAATACGGATAAGTTTATTTTGTCCAACAAGCAAGAATGAAGGAGAGCTTCTCTTCAGCTTCAATTCAATACTTTGAAGATCTATTCTCTGTATGAAGTTGACTGTGTGCGGTAGCGTTACCAAACATAATTTTCAAGCTCTCTTTTTCCCTCTTCTGTTTGAGTGGAATTTAGGAAAAGGGAACCTGATTAAATTTGTACACTATGCTTTTGTATTTAAAAAAGCCCCTTTTGTCTCTGTCGATGCAAGTTTTTAATAAATTTAGTCATGGGAGTGTGAGCAGAAAATGTGTGAGGTTGTTCACCTCTCACCTGCTTCACTGCACTTGTTTTGTAATCTAAAAAGTTTTATTTTTCACATGTGCATGCTTTTCACTCCATTTTTGTGAAAAGAGAAAGAGAAGGATGATTTCCTGTTAGGTTTTGTGGTTGACAAGGCGCATAATGAATGAAATGAATCAATGATGGTAGCACACAAAATAGCTTGTTTCGAACCACTCGTAAAAAAATTTTCCCTTTCTTTGGCCAACTCAATTTAACAACTTTCAATCAAGCTGTCAATTAAGCAACTTGTGAAAATGGACGGTGTTATCTCGTAACATCCCACATTCCCACATGGAAAGCATAATTTCCATTTGCCTTACCTTCTCCACTCCACCTACCACTACGACTAACCATGCTACTCAAATTGCTTTGAAGCATACATAATATTATGTTCCGTTACTTTCTAATATACATGGAGTTACGGGGTTACACCACCACCTCAGCTAAATATCATGTCATGAGAGATGTCCAAGTACTTTAGCATTTTCCTTTCAATAGAATCAATTAGGCAAAACCAGGGAAAATTGTGAACATTTTTACGCCCTTTCGCTTTAATATCTCATTTTCATCAACGTATTCACTATAGGAAACCTGCAGAATAAAAAGCTCCTACTAGCACGGGTCAACTACCGTAATAACTAGTTTGTTTCGTTGAATCCATTAATGCATTACTTGTCATATGTCATTTATGATGACTCCTTCCGTATTCCTTTTCAACTAAGAGTTCAAATGGATGACCATTGACAAGGGACCCCGATTTGGTAACTCTCTATGCATTTTTGCATGGGAAGTGTAAGAAAGGAAGACTTTTCATTTGCGCCTAGTCCATTAGACCTCATAAAGATTCAAATTGAGAGGAGGAAAAGCTGCTAAAATATTAAAACAAAGGGAAAGTGCTGGTGCTGTCCATTGCAAAACATCCCTTGTGTATACTTTTCTTTTGCAGTCACAAGTCCCTACTCTAGTAAATGGACAACATATTTTGTATTTGGATGGATGTTGGTGTGTGGTATAGGAGGAGTATGATAAAAGACAAAAGGGCTTCAAAAGACAAAAACTAATAAATTAATCCTGGACCCGATCGTTTGTGTACATTTATTATGTACATACTTATATCTGGCTTATCAGTTTTCCAGAGGAAAGTAAAAGTGGAACGTGGATAATAATAGAGAAAAGTCAATGCACATCATCATCAGTTTTGTTGTCGGTGTTCCTTTTCCCACAGAGGAAACAGAATACAGAGAGGATACAGAAGGATTTCAAATACATTTAGGCAAACCTTCCAGTGTTTTTGGAGCAATCACACGGTTGCTCCCATTTAAACATTTACTCGCTGATGAAACAATGGAACAGCCATCAGTGGGTATTAGCTTTAGATAAAGGGCAAATAAATAGTCTTCCCGTGTCCTTTCGTCCAGTCCAAACTTCACCCGTTCCATTATTCATTTTACTTTTGTATTGGGATAAAATGATTAAAAATGGAGTAGAAATGAAAAACCATTGAACTGAAAAACGGGGAAACCCACAGCAATTCTATAAAATTCTGTAATTTGTTCTGTGAAAGTAGCAATACAGGTAGATTACAAAAGCGTAGGTTCAGTTAAGCCACAATTCAGTGGAAAATTCACGTTCAATTAAAGATTAATGATTATCCTCATATACAAAGATTAACAACATATTCTTTCTTTCATAGCTTATAAAATCTTATAGAAATAGCCAACCCAACAGCAAAGTTTTTATATCGAGAATTTATTTCATCATCATCTTTTTTTACAGCTTCAAAATCAAAATTATGAAAAAAGTAAGCCAAACTTTATCATATAGGTTTTCTATACAAATATCTCTGCAACTGATTCCTGTCACATATTCAACCAGTCAGAAAATGCGGTGTGGTGATGCTGCACCAAAATCAAAAAGTTTATTCACAAATTCCCCCCAAAAAAACTCCAACTTCTAAATATCACCTACAAGACTTGGAATCGGAAGTGAAAACTTATTTCCTTGTAGATGACATAATAATCCCTGTATCTGAAATTGTGCCCATTCACTCTTCAGTTGCAGTCAAAACAAGTTATTCAAAAGTGTATTCA
>JAANSM010002497.1:0-14879 GCA_036850725.1 Orchesella villosa
TCATCGACACTTGCTAATTATGGTGTGTGGAGTAGTGGAGAGTGACGAAGCACTTAGAAATAAGTCAAAAACCGTGTCTCCTTCTGACGATCGCAAATTGTTAGGAATTTTTCACTTTTGGATTACATTGTATATATGCCATGCATGTATGTACTGTCGTTATTATCCTATTTCTATTAGTAAAACTGTTAGAAAGCCAGTTTTGTAACGAAATACGTAATGTTGTAGCCCACCCTCTATCGCAATTTGTTCTATCCGAAGGGTGACACAGCTAATTTCACCATTTCGCTAATTTTCAGTCATTGCCTTGTCAAGGAAATGTCATAAAAATTTCTTAAACCTTTGCACATTTGCCATTTTATAGCAATTTTTACAGACTTGTAAATGCTCTTATGGGTATATTATGATTTGATGATTTGCGAACACAATTACAACATAGCACACCTCTTTTTAACGAATACATCGATATTAACTCATCTACAAAGGAATAAATTTTATTTTCAACTTTTATGATAATTCACCATGATTTATGTACTACTTACTGGCAAACGGTTTAGTACAAAACTAACCCAAAGTAAGTAGGTATATAGTAGTAAGTTGTGTGTGTAGTTCATTATAGAAACATTAAATTTAACCCTTCCCAGCAGTGTTTTTTTATAGATAGTTCGTTTAAAAAGGAGGAGGTACTCTCATATGCGCATATATCTGAAATAGTTGAAATACTATAAATAAATAACATATGAGAACCAATTAACTATTGACACATTTTGTTGTGACCGAGCATTAAATGATCTTAACCGGTTGTTATCGCCTAAATTACAATCTAGAACAACTCGTTATCAAGTTAGAATACAGAATACGCAATCATTTTCCATCCTTGATTTTTATATCACCAAGTCGAGGGTAGAGAGAGCGACGATGGACGAGCGTAATCAAAGTGCATTGTTGCACTTTTAATTCATCATATTCATCAAAATATTCGTTCAGTAGAATAGAATCATTATATACTTTTTACACTAAAAACGTACAATGTCATAAATCTCATAAATATAATATCCAGCTAGTTGCAATTGCAATTTTGATTTAGAAATTATGCGACGCGTAAACATCTCTCTTCAATTTACGTGGTAGAGAAGCTTATACATATTCCTTATAGTATCCTTTTAAAAAGTGGCCTTTTTATGATGATGACGTGAGTACAATCACCTCTTTTTCAATTGATTCAATAGCCTGATCTGCTCTCCACTTAAATGATAACGTTATGCAGGCACCGTTCTGACTACTTAAAGGCGTAACAGACGTAACTTGCATATAGCAGACATCTCACCTTCCTTCATATTAAATATTTTCTATAAGTCAAGTCAAGGGATACATATGACTATATGAGACTTGAGTGTGAGCATGCAGAAATCTTTAATTGCAACGTCGTGGCTTGGTTAATCAAAGCAAAAAATTGCTAATGCTATAGATGTGGTAGTGTGTGTGACTGTGGGAGTTCCCGAGTGAAAGGATCGTCATTCAACTGAAGTACTTGAAATGTATTTTTTTTTCTACTTGAATGTATATAATTCATTTGTAGGTTTGTGTATATATTTGTACGTTCCTTGTAAAAAAATTAACTAGTTTGCTTGCAATATTGCATACTTTACATTACGTCGTATGTGCAATATCTGTACTTTTTAATGACCAAATCTGTCTTCCCTGGTGAATCCTCTTCATTAAAATTCAGCATTGTTCTGGTTAGTAGAATATTGTACAGAGTATAAGCAAAAATGTGCAAACTTGAGTTGAGATAAAGGCAGGTGACTGATATTTTTTTCACAATGTGGTAATTATTACAATGATGAGGACTCCAAAACTATGTGCCCTTTTTAGCCTTTAGAAAACTACTCTCATCTGATCTTGTTCTTTGCTCAATTATATTATCAGCTATTCTTGAGTTGATGAACCAAATGGATCCTTCAATGTGAAAGGCCAAGTCTCAAAAAGAGATTTGCTCATTGACTTACAATTCTAACTGAAAAGTTGCATGTTGGATTTGGATATATAGTTGGACGTAACAATGAATCATTCAACTTGAGCTTGTATAATGTCTCACTTCTCCTTTCAATTTCATTTTAACTGACGTTGATGAGCAAGTATGGTGATAGATGGATTCTATACTGCGAATTATATTGCATGACAATTCGCCGTGACTGTAAAACAGAAACGTTAACCTTAAACGTTTGTGTTTGAGGTGGACAATATTATTATGTGCATCTACTGCATCCTGTTCTTGTTTTATAACTTTCGTGCAGTGCATAAAAGTTGCAATCTAAGACACAACCATAATAAACTGTTGTGATCTCGGATCAAAGGACATTTCAACCTACTCTCAACAAGAAAAAGCTCTTAATGACTTTATTCAGTCTGAAGAAATAGTAAAGAAATACCTTTACATTAAGGCTGGGGTTAAGCTTTAATCTTTTTAACAATCTCTTCCGCACATTCAAAAAACCAATTTTTGAATTTCGTGATGTTTAAAAGCTCACAACTTAAAAGAAAAAAAAGGTCACGTAGTTCACTGCCATGATCGATAAACTTGAGCTGCATTGTTGCACTAGTTATTAATGTCGTGTATCATGTAACCTAAACGTAGTTTTCCCACTAACGAGAAGTATCAACGAGAACCAAAAAAGTCATTGAAATTTCGAAAACCAGCCATTCAACAGCTACGCGTTTGCTCAATGAAATCATCTCTAATTTGCTTTTTCATTGTGTTATAAGAAAAGCAGAGAGAATAATTCGTTTTGGTGTGTGGGATTTGCCCACTGCAGTTCACATTGTTGATTTTTGGCTGGCTTACCAAAATGGAATTTGGTCTTACATAACAAAGCATGCTGAACTGCACGCATACTAATGTACATATCTCTTAGAATAAGCAGTCACACACTTGCATATAAATTATACTGATTCACCAAAAATTCTCATTGAAAACATCCGTAGGAAGTACATTTACTAATCGTAAGACCTAAATTCATATACTCATTTGCTCATACAAAAGTTCTAAGTAACGTTTTTTGTTGAATATTTATATTTTATTTTCCTGAGGTCAGCTTATATAGAGGAGCACTCATGCAGGGAAAATGCAAATAATTTAAATATATGTGGTGAATTTAGAAGGAGTCAAGGAACTTGTTGTGTAAGCAAAAACTGTTTTGTGGAGGCTGTTTAACATGTCTTGATGAAAGACTCGTATATTATTATGTATTCCTCTTGAGTAAATTTTGCCACCTAATTTTTGCCTATAAACTTTTTGTAGCTGTTACAAATTGGAGCTCAGTTTATTTAGTTTGTTTAATGGACTAAACTTGAAATCAAACTGGTGTGTATAAATAATATTGTGGTGTGTATATAGGTAATGATTCAAATAATGATTGCAAAGAATTGTAATCAAGGGGGAGGTACATAAACCGATGAAGAAAATCATAAGCGCCACTTCATTGTTTTGGAATCCTACCAGGAAAATTTTACGGAAGAGAAGTGTAGTGTACTACCGTTTTTCATTCTTTTTGACTGACAAGATCAAGACTAGTATGTTTAAGAAGAGGAAATTGAAATAAATTAGCCCAACTTCAGACCGATATAAAAAAACGGTAGAAAACAATAAAAGGCAGCATGTGGATGAAGGTGTTATATACACACGCTAGCGTGCATATGGAGTCAGTCAGCCATGCTGCTGACTTTGAACTTGAAATGAAAGAATCCACATTCAAATTAAAATTACGCTCGCCAAAACTAATGGATCAAGACAATATAATACGAAAGTGTTCAAGATATGCGGAGGCCGCTAAAAGACGCCATCATAATATATGTATCTATATACGCTTATATATTATGATGATGTTGTTGATTGATACATATAAATTTCCTGTAGCTCTTTATGTATTAATATTATCATTATCCTTCCGTCCGTAGCGTGCAACCTGCTGTTTAAGGTGGCTCATTATCATCATCTTTTTACGTCTTGAATTTGAAGTTTGGTTTAGGCGAACATCAGCACAATAAAATTTCGTATGCATAAGATCGGAGAACCAGAACCCACAGATCAAGGCAAACGTGGATCTTGTAGGTAGTTGTAGGGAAGGATATCTTTTATAAGCAAATGCAACGGTAACAAGTGGCGACTGAAACGGGTAATTTGAGGTTTTGATACGGAAACCGAGTTGGTATTCTGCCAGGTGGAAATGAAGATTTCCTCAAGGAGAGTGTAGCAAATGGATGCGTATATCAAACTTAGGTATATAGATGTAGTATATATATGGGGAAGATGATAGTGCTGCTGTTGCTGCTCTTTAGTTTTCTCGAAATGTAAGAGCATGGCATCATATTTAGAAGTTTGTGGCCTGTAGGCACCTGCTGACTCAACAATTTCAGGTTGAATTCAAGCCGTGAATTTTGATGCATCATCTTTATCATCATCATCATAAGCTCCATCATCCTTTTATTCCATCAAGACCAACTATCCAACCCTTTCGCTCCAACATTTCTTTCAGCGTAATAATGCAATGTTCATATATATGTTTCAGTCTAGATGGTCGATTGTACTGTAAATTTTTTGATAATGCAGAGCTCAAAGAATGGATTCTAAAATGCTAATGGAAAAAGATGGGAAGATGGATGGAGGAATGGATTAAAAATAATAAATAAACTCAAGAAGACGTCTTCTTCGTTCGTTCGTTCTTTCGTACACACATAAAATGTGAGAAACCTTTTTGTTTGCATTCTTCTCCCTGGTCTTGACTCGACAGTGGACTGTTAAATGAACCGGGGAAGCTTTTATTCTCTTTTCATTCTCACAGGTTTCTTTCTCACTACTCCACTTGTTGCTTGATTCAAATTCAAAGAACGGAATTTGAATATATTTCGTCCTCTTGTTTCAAGAAACAAAGCGCAGCTTAATGAATCCCATTTTGCCATTGTGAATCCAAATTAGACGTAATTCAAAGTACAAAACACTTTTTTTTCTCATCAGTCTAACTTTTTCATTGTGAAGATGAATTATTTCTTCGTAGCATTAAAATGGCCATTTCAATATTCCAGTGCAAAGCAATTTAAACTTGCCTTTTCAAATTATTTTTTACCATGTAAATCTTCATGGTGGTTTGCTGCTTTTAATTTGACTAATATTCCCATTTTAAAGAGACAAAGTGGTCTGTGGTCTCCCAGTCAAGGGCATCCCATTAATATTCACAGACCCCAAATTATATTCATGTTCGCATTCTCTTGTAGTATATTTCACATGGTTTAGATAATGATGTCATGTTAGTCTCACGGTAGTACTTAATTTATCAACAATATTAAGTTTGTCAGGTGCATACACGAATGGGCCCTAAAACAATGCTAAAGCAAAATGTTTTTAAATACGTAAACAAATTGTGGGAAACTTGTACGCAACGTAAACAACTCTATTCCAATCTGAATTCGAGTTTTCGGCTTGACTTTTTTATACTTACTTAAACCTCAAGTAAATTATCACACAATTCATCTTATTCCATTCATATGCATCTTCAACAGGTCCAAACGATAGGTTACTTTTCGGCAATAAATCTTTAACCGAGCTTGTAAAAATGCATTAATGCAATTTCATCTTCAACACATATTAAAAATCTCCCTTCGAAGATGAATTAACCACATCCCACCCACTGCCTTAGATTTTTATGACGGTAATATATAACTATATAATATTATAGGTATAAAAACGTCAAATCGTAATACAACAGCATTTCAAATTTTAAAGATACGAATTTTACATGTAACTTTTCTCTTTAAACCCTGCAAGCCAAAACCAACTCAGAACAAACGAGTGTCACAAGAGAAGACAAACAAACACACGTTTCATAGATTATATATTCATGCGGATTGATTCTGCAAACA
This sequence comes from Orchesella villosa, assembly GCA_036850725.1. NCBI lineage: Eukaryota > Metazoa > Arthropoda > Collembola > Entomobryomorpha > Orchesellidae > Orchesella > Orchesella villosa. The sequence goes on from JAANSM010002497.1 coordinate 5,917, forward strand.
TAATAACTTTTTAGTTTGAATTGTTCACCCCCATAAGCAGCTCGTAGCGTTCAATGTTTGCTGATTTAAATGACTGTCGATTTCGTGATTTCTCTGTGGGGGTGTATAATCATCTCGTTGCAACCTTTCAAAACCAATTTTCTATGCTGTCATGAAAGGTACAAAAGTCAAGTGAAAGGAAAAGCGTGTGCCTTAAGCAAAGACAAGAGAGTCTTCTCCTGTGTGTAATTCATTCATTGTCTTAGCTCGTATTTAATTATTATCATCATTTCTCTATAAGTAACAAATCCATTCTTCATTTCAAAACTGTTAGGCTGTTAGGCCTTGTTGGGTCACACACCGCAGTTCAATGATTTAAAACAATGTGCTGATGAATGACTACAGTAGATGACAGTAAAAGTGATTAAAGTGCAAAAATGATTAGATTCTTTGGCTTCAAGGCACGTTCCTTCAATTTTTAAGTGGAGTAAAACATCACATTCAACGTTCAACATTGCGTTATTGAGGGATACATATATTTTCCACCACGTCATCATCACATTTAGCATGCAAATCCATCAACCGGACGTCCGTTTTACTTACAATGCATGCAGACATATATGAATTACACTCAACCACTTATATTTCTCTATTCAACTTTTGATTTCTACGGTAAAATCGAAATTATTACCCCAGAAAAATACATCAAAGCCAATAAAATTGACATGCTCAAATAGACAAAAAACACTTTGAGCCAAGAATAAAAAAGGAATATAACTAATTAGTAAGCATTAAATAAAATTGTTAGTTCCATGTTGCATAATTTTTTTCTCACGTCTAGTAGAAACAGAAATGAATAAAAAAAGGTAATCAGGAAGATGCGCAATTAGCCTGTCAACCTATAACGTCAATGCAATACATTCTAGATAAATGGTAAGAGAAGAGAGGTGGAGTTGAGTGTGTGAATTTGTATTCATATTCTACCAGAAGCAACACTACCGAGTTCTCATGATGAACATCTTTTTTGTATGAAAACTTACACGCTGATATATTGGTCGAAGAATACTCAATATAAATAATAATACTTGTATCGTTATATAGTAGTATCGTGTATATATCTCACAGGACAAATACTATCAACAATTTCTGAGTTACTAAGTCAAAGCCTTATTGTACATATGGACTAAGGACAAAGGAGTAAACTAAGGCTTTATCCCGTGAACCAACATAACTATTTATTTTTATCTGTTTGTAGCATTCTTAATCTTATTGCTTTACTTTTTCTTTCCTTGAGTTTGACTATAGTACATACTACTTTTTTTTTGCTTTCTTCATGGCATGTCCTCCCTCATATACCCTTGCATATTCCCAGTAAACGCAATATTTGATCGTTACAATTTATCGTCAATAAATACCAGACATATTTTGATACAGAAAAAAAGTAACCTGATACTTTGTGTAACCTCATTTTTTCCCCCTAGCAGATCAGATAGATGTACTCTGATTTGAGAAATCATAGACATTTATATGCATATAGTAATATGCATAGTCCTGGTTTGGTCTCGTCACTCGTGGCCATTTTATTGTCGAGACTACTTAAGTTCACAAGGAAAAGTACTTTTTATGCCTGAAACCCAAGATTTTTTTCTCTCTTTTATTCGTGTCTAAACTCCATTTTATTATAGTACTTCCACTCGGAGCAGGGTGATTATTATATTTGTCATGCATGACTGGTGAGCAGCTTACGGAAAAGGTAAGCCAAAAACAAAAAAATATATACAGTTACTTTTATCATCAATATTGAAAAGAATACACACACACTTTTTCTTCTGGCGACTGAAACTCAAATGAAGAAGTAAAAAATGTTGTAAGGAAGTAGTAGCCTGGCTACCCAATCTGATTCTTGATCATAATACTTATATATCATTCTTCTCCTCTCTGTTTGATCGTTGATTTTCATTTGGTTCAGAATTAGTTCGATAGTTTGGTTGGATCTTAATTTGTAGAGAAGTAGCGTAGCTCCTAAACTATATACAAAGGTTTTCCCATGACTAACAATACCACTATTCAATTAAATACCCTGTTATCTCTCCCCTCCAACCAGTTCTCTCTCTCTCTCTCTCAAACCCAACAACTTCCCAATAATTACCAGCTAATCTGCTCTTTCCCCAAAAATATGAGCTTAGTAAACTCATGTTAGTATTCGTAATTTGTAGACTTTTATATGTATTGCATACTACTTATATATCGCATAAAAACCGCAACTTTAAAAGTCAGACAACCAGAAAAAAACTAGAGATATGTTTGAGGGCTACATTTTGGCCAATGTGGTTATTTTGTTATAACTTTAAAGAGGGACATGTTAGCATTAGCGAACCAAATCCAATTTGAATGAGGATGTTTTGAACCTATTTTTTGACAGGTGTAGTTTTTCTATTAAGGACATAAACATCGTAATCCAAAAATTGATGGATATAATAATGTTGTAGCTTCCTTGTTCTTGAATTATACACATGAAAAGTAGAGATGATCGTGATTGATGCCATCTCCTCATATCATATGCCATATATTACAGTAAATATATAAATAAAGTGAGCATTATTATAACGTTGTTAGTTTGCAAATGTTACACTCAACTCATTGGCACTTGATTCAATGCAAAACTAAGCACGTTAAATATGTAACATATTGCTACAGGAAAGGTGTATTGGTTTGGTATGTAAACAAGTAGTTTATAAGCAACTTAGTATAGTTGTGGATGAGTAAGTTGTGAATTGTGAAGTTTTACACACAAAATGTGTTGAACACAGGAAGCACACGTCTCACTTTGAGTGTTGGATGCGCCCATTTTTACACATTGCTAGTTTTCTCCCTTTTTATTTAACAATGAAAAATGTACACAGTGTAAAATTCCATACAAAGAAAAACGAACCTCTTCAAAAATGGGCTTCTCAAGATTTGAGAATGCCTTTTATGATTAGGTACCTTTTAATCTTAACTCATTCATTTAACAGCATTCGACCACATGGCAAACTTGGATTTGGATTGTTAAATCATTTGTAATCATAATCAGTAGAGAGATGAGATGGACTATAGACTACTGCTGTTTACATTCTTCTGCTTCTGAAAGCTGCACCAATAGCGTTGTCAAAATGGCAATAAAGCCAAAGTCAAAAAGAGATTTTATATGGCATGCACAACAGCATGGGGATAACTTCAAACTTGCTCTGAATCCAAAATTGAATGCATTGAAAAATAAAAGGCATTGTAAGCTCCTGAAACATGTACCTAGTGTCGTTTTGCGATTGATAGCATATATAGAATCGAGGATAGTCCTACACATTACTGATTGTTATTGTTATATAACGTCATCGTAAAATGCGATTGTGATTGCATACCGGCCATTCAACTTGTACTTTTACTTCAGCTTCCATGCAGCTTACTTAAGCGTCAAAAAGCTCAAATGACTTTATTTAAATAAGAAAACCTTTTATGTAAATAAGATACACATAAGCTATATATTATATAGTATGTGTGCATTATTATAGAATATATTATATGTATACCCAATGTATACTAGTACGTATCAATGAATTCATCAAATAGGTTATGGTAAAATGTAAGAGATGTAGTCTCTGATTCCTCCATTGTTATCTCAACATTTACTGTGAATTGCAGTCTGCAACAAGTTTGCAGTGGCAACATCATCGCCGGTCTCATCAAAATGAAATCAGTAATAAAAAATGGAAACAGGAAAATTGCAAGTGTCACATTTTACAAGTTGTATATGTATTCTTATGTATTCTTATGCATTTGTTTGGTACGCGTACTCCATTCTTTTAATGTGTTAATGGTTTGCTTAAGCAAACAATAGTTAAAAATACATTCATATTGTGTATGAAGTTATGTCAAGCATTGATTGAGCATAATATAATGAAAGTAACAAAATGAAATGGCCGACTTAAAAAAGTAAAAAAGAGTGTTTATTCAAACATTTGTTATTTGTTGCTTTATTCGCTAATATAAATAAATCCAGTCGTTTGACACTAAATGCTGCTTTTCTTGTGTATTTATTTGTGCAATTCTTACGATGGCATTTTTAACGAAAAGTGTTCCTGACAGATGACAGAGCGCGTTACCCAACGCTTAAATAAATAATCGTCTTGCCTGTTACAAAATATTAATCGATTCAGATAGGGCAAAACTCCTGAAGATGCTCCGTCATTTTTAAATGCATGATTTGTACTGCGGCGCCTTTTGTTAAACGAAACGAAGCTAAATGACAGTTTTTTTTGCAAAACATGACGCATGAACAGGCCATAAGCGTTGGGTTCGTCGAACGTTTTATTTATTTTGATTGTGAAGTTTAGAACTGTAAAAACGAATGCATACAGCTTTGCAATATTGCAATATCAAAATCAAAGTTTAATACTTACTTACAAACAATAATAATCTATATGAAATCTTTTTGCATTTATTTTTGCAACATTTTTTTACATTTGCCTTCAACATCATTTGTTTCTGACGACATAATGGCTGTGTAATGATAAGCAGTATTAAAGTTGGCATAACGTAACAAAGAAGTTTTATAAATCCTTTTTGTCATAAAAGTATATACTGACTGAGCTCCCTTCAGTTTTTATGTACTGTGAAGTGAGGAGGCAGAATAAAAGCAAAGAAACATTGCAAAACATCCTGAGAATGAAATTCCTTATTGAAGAGGATTCTTTGCTTTCAAAGTGTGCAAAATACTTTATATTTTCTACTAATAATAGCCAGTAATTTTAATTGTAAACTAATGATGGTTGTCTACTATATAGTGTGCTATAGTGTTGACGAGCATAGTGGTTCATTATGTGTGTGGTTTTATTTTTATATTGTGCAAGGTGTAAAGTAAATATTCACCCTTTATTTATACGTTTACTTATGGCATAACGCATGACATGAGCCACTTCAACTCATCAATATCATTTTGTTTGCTTGTCTTGTACTTGTTTGTATGCTTCACTGCCGGTAAATTACCTATATAACGCAATATTATGCTATGTGGTCTCTCATGCTATTGAAATGATGAATGCATGGGATTTTTAATAAGTCATCAGCCAATAAAAGTTAGCAATTAATATAGGACGTAAGAATTTTAATGAATCTTGAATTCTCTATGCCATTGTCGAAGTATAATCAAATGATTTCAAAATCTATCAATTATACTGCCTTCCAAATACCTGGTTTAATTGTGCTTTTGGATATACAGCGCGCAGCGTATAAATAGTGATGCAATATGCCTTAAGTCATTATATACAGGGTCGCAATGATGAATGTTACTTATTTTAAAATTTTAATCGATCTCTCGAGCAAAATAATTTGCTTGATCTATAAAATCTCGCACTTATATGGGTTTTTGGTGACGTAAAATAAAATAATTATAAATTATAATTTAAACCTACCTTGGCATTTTTGATCCGATCCACAAACCAATNTACCTTGGCATTTTTGATCCGATCCACAAACCAATCCATACTCGGAATCACAAGGAGCATCCTTATCATTACAACTTTCCGTCAACTGTTTGGCACACACAAAGCAACATGAGCAATCATGTCTTGAAATTAGCCGTCCATTTGGACAATCCGTTGAGGTCAAATTTTTCTCACATGGCACACTACCAACATTACACTCACAAGTTGTACCGTTAGCTACTCCTACTTCTACTCCTGTATCATTGCTACTTGTATTTACATTGACATTACTACTTAAATCCTCTGTCGGAAGTCCAGATATTTGACAAATAAATAAAAATCCTACAACGTAAATTACAACTAGTTTGCTCATACTGACATTACTCGGGTGTACACCACCCGGTTTCAATTTTTCTCTGCAAATTATTGCCATTTTGACTTGACAAAAAATTGTACAAGAGACTTGTACACTAATCAAAGATCCCCTGCAGACAAATGCTTCACGTGCAAAAGTGAGTAATAAAAATTTCTGAGTTGGTTTTTTTTGCCGATATACCGGCTTAACAATGTGGTAAGGATGTGCCCATCCTACTTTAGTTATTGTTCAGTCCCACTGTCTTTAAGAAACCCAATTTGTTATTGGGATTTCAATGCCTTCGTCACTTTCATTTCCTTCCAATATAACAAATAGTGTAGGTAAATCCTGTCACTTTCACTAAAACCAACAGAAATCCTTTTCAGCTTGGGTTTTCTTGTGTAACGTCACTAGAAATGTGTTAATGCGACCATATATCCTTACGAAAATTTGATCTTATGAACCAAATCGATGGAACAAAGCAGGAACCAACAAAGGTATATTAGGTATATACAGAAGATACAGGTGCGGCAATGAAGAAGATATATACCCAGCACTTCACACGACTTGAGGTTCTTGTGGTATAAACTAACGCAAAAATCCAGACTAAATTCTCATCCACCTTGCTTCAGATGATGTAGGAAAGGTAAAACCTTGTCGATAAATATAGTAACAGCGACAGTATATAGCCTAGTCACAACAATGTTGAACGTAGTAACAGAAACCTAATTTCCGTTTTTGTTATGAGGACCTTGCTTACAAACAGAGTAGTAACAGAAACCTAATTTCCGTTTTTGTTATGAGGACCTTGCTTACAAACATTCATAAATAAACCATGTCCAATGAATACCTATACGAATGTCCATACACAAAGCATCCAAAAAGATTTCTTTATTTCCAGACGATACTCAAGGGAATCGGAGGAGTCCCTCACTCTCACTCACATTAGAAAATATGCGTGCACTTTATTTAATCCCTCAAAAAACCTCTCAAATATGAATAGAGCTCACAAGAAAAGGTTATCATACACATTACATATTCTTGCTTTTGTTTTAACGAACACAGTAATTATGAAAGGGGTAGCAGATTTTAACAGGTTGAATTCCAACTGTCAAATGTATTATTATTCATCTGCTTTTTTGTACCGTTCAGATTGCGTGTGCATGAAAATAAATAACCCTTTTTCTCCGGTCCAGTCCAAGTCCAGCTCACATACAAAAAAAAACTTTGTTTTAAATGGATACCGTTTGTTACACTGGAGTAGCACTGTTATCTAGATGATATAATCAGATCCAGTAAGTAAAAACAAAAAAGGGTGTTTACTTTTTTACTTCGTTTTTTCACATTCACATTCTTGAGCATTTGCACCATCAACTGAGACGGAGCAACAATGATCGTCTTACTCACTCCTTGCATGAAACTCAACTGATTATACTATCTGAGGATGAGGAAGGTAAAATGTAGGGGAGTAGTGGTAAATGAAAATGTAACAGCAGATGCGTACACAGGTAAGAAAGAGCGTGAAGCAAACGTCTTATGTGAGAAGTGAGAATGTATATCTTGAAGAAGAACGTGAGTAATATGAAATACAATGCTGCTTTCAAGATGTTAAAAGTTACTACGGGGTGAGTGAAAAATAGCATTGTACTTTGTACTGTGGTACCTTCTGCAACTGCAATACAAACTATGATGATATATAGAATGTATTCTTCTGTTCATTAACGTTCGTATAGTGCATTGCATACTTCAAAACTTCTGTTTCGTATGTTTATTTTTATGTGGTTGACTCATCATTCATTCTTTTCAGTACTTATAATGTGATAAGAGCAAGATCATATCTTTTATAGCTCTCTTATTTTTCATCTCAAGTTATAAGTTATTTTCAAATTTTGTAAATACACACGGATCATACTGATATAATTTAATTAGTTGGCATTTTCATTTGAATCATATATATTACAAAGATTTTGTATGTTTTTCTTTAATACAAGTGCGATAAAGAACGATTTCTATATTGCCTTTTGTGTAATAAATATAAGTATGTTTTTCAAGCAGCAAAAAACATCACAGCTAACGTTATCTAGTTTAATGAGTAACTTTTTCCAGTAAATATTTGGATAAAAATATTTTGAGAATATATATCTAAGTACACAATATGCTCATTATCAATAGCTGGGCTGTGAAATAACAGTGTATAACGCAAATATACTGAAATAATTGAAGGGCGATTTCCATGTTATACGAAGCGTAGCTGTTAACAAGTAATAAAGGCATTTGGGCATTTCACAATGAAATCTCCTTTCAGATTGTCGTTACGATAACTCTTTTCTATTTACAGTGTCCATGCAATAAATGGGAGCATTCAACAACATAGAATTATATTACAAGAAAATGGAAAACTACTTATGAGATTTTGGATTTTACGTAAAGTTTTGTCACGACTGTATTCCATCGTGCGTACTCATTAGCATGCATTTGGTAGATGAAAAGGGGTGCGTGACTTCATCAGAGGTTGCAATGAAAGTGGAATTATTACATTTTAGGAAGTATGGCTAGATGCTTTAAAGACTTTTAAGTATATTCTGTTGTGATGTGATGCACTATTCTTGATTTGAAGAGAGCTTTATGGCACCCACAGCCTATTACTATTCTTCATAAGGGCAAGTGGTACGTTTTGGTAAGTTAATGTTGTATGATTTTCTTCCAACCTTCGGATTGATGTTCTCATATTCATAAATACAATCGGCAATCCTCAACCCACTGAACTCGGTCTGGAGTGAGTTCTATCTCAATTTGTCTTTGTCACTTTAGTAAGTAGCGGAATGTACATCCATGAGGAGTAAGACTCCCAACTTAATAATTTGACAAGAATTTTGTGCTTTACCTCTGAGTCTAAAAGCTAATAAAAAAGAAATAACTAAAAAAACCAGACCCGTACAATTATTATTAGATCGAACTTGCGATTGCGCATTGCTCTAAATTCAATGCAGATTTAATTACTAATTTTACATTCTTTTAAAAGTAGCTTTTAAATTTCGTTCCTCTGAGGAATTAACGCTGGATAGTCCATTATATTCAATCAACTTGGCGTATAACGTAAATGTAAAACCACTACATCATTATGCATGTTAATTTTTTTTTGGTTAAATCAAATTTCTGTTCTGGAAGTG
>JAANSM010002498.1:0-14877 GCA_036850725.1 Orchesella villosa
AAAACTTTGAGTAGTCAAAGAAATATGGTCCTCAGATGAAGAAATTCAAAATCACAGAAAAAATACGTGATTTGGAGGTCTATTTATTATACTGTCTATGGTATAAACTAGTTGCCACAATTTGAGTTATCATATAAGAGACTGAATTTAAATTTGCCATTCTTACTATTAAACAAGAAGAATGTCTCAATAGTGTTCCTCTATGGAAAACAGTACTGATGTATTGATACGACTCTGACACGTTAATAAAGATTCAATTCAATACAATGTCCACAACACAGAAACGTATCATGGCTGCAATGTCTAAAAATAATATATAATACACCAACAATCACCTTCTTAATCAACAAATACATTAACGAGATTGAACTCCGGAACTTATTAGGATAAACATATGACGTTTTCATTGTAGATTTTGTTCCAAAATGATTCAAAATAGTTATCGTTTTTAATTTGAAACATTGTTTCAGCTGTCAGAATATGGTAATCGTTTGAGTTAAATAAACTGCACACTGTAAAGAAAAGTTAATATTATTGTAAACGTGCAATGAGTCAATTTCTGAAATTTTGCGGGGTAAAGGTATCACGGGGTAAATGTATCACGGAGTAATGGTATCACGAGGTAATGGCATCACGGGGTAAATGTTTCATGCGGTAAATGTTTCACGGGGTAATGGTATCACGGGGTAATGGTATGACGGGGTAACGGTTCATAACGTGGTAGAGGTATCGCGGGGTAAGGGCCGGTAAGGATTAAAAGAATGTTTCGCGAGAATTCACCCTAAGAAACCCCCAAACTGTCGTCACAACAGCATTAATAGGCATCTTTAGAACTATAAGGTCCCTTCTTTGGCGCAAGGACAGAAAGCTTTAGCTAGGCCTAGCTTTTCCCTCAGTTTTGACAGTTCACCAGGAATTCTGTCAAATTTATTTTGTCTATGCAGACGCGGATACTCCAATTCATATAGAAAGCGATCTATTTTTCCTTGAAGTTCATGCAGATGTAGATCTGACTGTACAGCCCAGATAATACAGTGAAGATGAGCGTTCATCATAATTTTAACATTTTCAAATTAGACCAATATGTAACTGAAATTATGTAATATGTACACATGTACATAAATGAAAGACGCTACGCATGCGATTACGCTATTGCAATTTTTCACGTTTCGAAGTCATGCCGATGGTCAGACTGGGAATACAAATATTACACTACTGGCTGTTTTCACCAGTGGCACTTCCCCGATAGCCATTTCCCCCAAGACACTTCCCTCTAGTACATTTTCCCCCGAGGACATTCCCTCCTATGAATGCAACATTTTAATTTTTATCAAAAAATCGTAAAATGTCGCATCATCAGCCAACAGTAATGCTATGATCGATTCATAATTTAGTAAAATATTCCAATTTAAAGCCGCCTGTGAACCTTTGTGAGTCCAATGATGTGTTACGCCACATGACCCATAATACACAAAGATAAATCCTCCAGTGGTACCAATAGTCATGGTATTTTTTACCGTAAGCGTTTTATTAAATAAAGGACTTGTACATATATTGCACATACGTGTATCAGAAAATAGTTTATTTTTTAACAACCATTCACGTTTGTCAGAAGTAATGCATGGTGCTGCATTGAAACAAAACATCTTGTATGAGGGGGGTGTCCTGGGTAGCAGTGTCTTGGTGGGATGAATATTGGGGGAAGACATAATATATTTAAGTGCTTTTCATTGGTTACGATTAATTTTTCTTGCAATGCTAACGGGAGTTTTGAATACTCAGCGTGGACTTTCGTGAAAATCACTGATATTCTAAACTGTTCTGGTACATCGGAAACACTTTGGAACAACCTTCCAGAACTTTCAAGACGCCTACAGATTCCTGCTGGGATCGGTTGTTGCATGAAGCGTCGCCTTTCTACCGATACCGCTACAAGCACTGAAATACTATACGACATACTGGAGGCTTGGCGAATGAAGGCAGCCGGAAATGCCAGTATATTTCTGCTTATCCGTGTGCTTGAGAAAATGGGACTCAACGATTCTGCTGGTATGTGAGTAATTTTAAAGCAAAGCTCAATACCTTTATTGGCCGACTTGTACTTAATAGCACATTTATCTACACTGCCCTAGATGCATTAAGAAATGAGATGCCACAAAATCAAAGAAATCAATCAAAATTGCTTCTTTTTAAGGACGATATTATCCATTCTACGAAATGGGAGCATTTATCAGAATCCCTAAAAATAGAGATCGGTGAAAAACTGATCAATTATCAGTGCAAGAAAATTAAACTTAATCAACTGGGTCAGGACGTGGAAAAATATTTGGATGGGATTACCCTTAAAAGTTTGGCAAACGATGGGGTACCTGTTCTGGTTAACAATCAAGTTCCTAATCAACTCCAGTACTATATTAACCGAAGAGTGAGAAGCAGGTTCTTACTGAAACCAAATTTGCTGAAAGCTGATTGTCACGACGTGTTCGTTATTCAAGGAATTGAAAGGCATCAGCTCAGTTCCCTCGTCCCAAACTGCAATACAGATGTGTCTAAGAACCAAATTGAAAGCCTTACCGTACGGTTCATTCAGCTTGAGTGTGAAGCTGATTATGAAAAAATTTGTAGTCTCGCAGATGAACCGGTGCACTGGATTAAGTATGACAAGGAACATTTTGAATTTGTAAAATCTTCTGGGTCTGTTAAAACACTTCAAGAATTTATCCATGAAAAACTGTGTTCCGAAAGTGAAATGGAGCTGAGTAGGAAGAACGCTAAAGTAACTGTGATATCAGACTCCCCTGGGATGGGAAAGACAAATTTGGTTGTAAACCTTGCACATGAAATTATGAGGCAGGACAACAAAATATTGGTGCGCTACATCAGGTTTCAGGAGTTCTTACAGAAGCTACCTCAGCGTAAAATCACGCTCAATTCCATTTTGTCTTTGATTGCTAAGCAATCTTCGAGTTGCCCCGTGGGACAGGAATTTGTACTTAACATTTTGAAAGCTTGGCCATGTGTGATTATTGTAGATGGTTTCGACGTGGTTCTAACTCGCCAAATTTCAGCAGCAAAGGCAGTACTTCAACAATTTACAACTTTAGATTCTGTCAAGTTATATGTGACCACAAGGCCACATATGCGAAATGAACTTGAAAGTACTCTCCATGTCCTTGGCTATTCAATCCAGCAATTTGATGAATCGGATCAGAAAAACTTTTTAACGTCCTATTGGAACTCCATAGGAATAGCGACAAATGAATCAGTTATTACGTTTGCCGACCAATGCATCAGTGAAATCAGTTCGAAGATGACGGACTTCGAGAAAAACATCGCTGGAATTCCTTTGCAGTGCAGACTACTTGCTGATATATACGTATCATATGCAAACCGTTGCTCTTCCTCAGAATTTCAAAGCCGTCAAAATCTCCATCCCATCAAATTGGTCAACTCTATATTTGGAATGTACGAGAAACATATCGCAAACACATTTGAAAAAAGTTTTTCGGGCGAAGGTAAAACAAACTGCTTACAGAAATTTTTATGTAAACTCAGTAAGAAAAAGAGGATGAAAACCATGCAGAGAGCACATATGTATTACGCTCTAAAATGTCTGTTTCCAGAGCATGTTGATACACTCCCATGCTTTGTTCGCTTTAGTAACTCATACTTATTCAAGTATCTTTGTGGCATGGGTATTTTAGAAGCAACTGATTCAGAAAACATTAGATTCGTTCATCGCACATTTGCTGAGTACTTTGTTGCATGGTTCGTGGTTGATGCCCATGATAGCCCAGTCACCGTAGATTTTATTCTGTCTCAAGTGTTCAGCACAACCGTTACTGTGGGATACTTTCAACTTCTTTGCTTAGGAGGATATTCCTATGAGTCATTTAAATTCAACTTCCCCGTCATTTGCCACTTTATAAATGGTTTTGCTAACAAACGTGGTACTAAACCCTTGCAACTTAGGAAGGAGCCTTCACTAAATTCTTTGATCTCAAAATATACCGATCAACTAATACCAATTATTTTCGCATCCGCAGTTACTGATTGCCCATACGTTCCTGCAGTTGCGTCAGAAAAATTATTTGCAGGAGCGGATATTCATACAATTCAGTACACATATATTTCAACCGTAATTCTCATAATGTCCAAACACGCTGGAATTGAGACTTTGAAAATATTTTGTGATGATCAAGACTTAGTCCAGTTACCCTTTATAGAAGTTAAACCCCCAGGAATTAAACCATTCAAGTTCACTCCAGTCCACGTGGCAGTACAACGTGGAGACTACAATCTGGTTGAGTATCTTGTCAGAAAATACGACACAAAATTACTCAATTTAGCTTACTTACTCCATATTTGTGTGCACAAAAGCAACAATGATGATGCAGAAAAGATAGAAGAAAAGAAGCAGATAATCAAACTGCTTTTGAAGAATAGTAAACAGTGGTTAGAAGAACGAATTTTTGAAGTCACACCGCTAATGCAATTTTTGCCAAGTCTAGAATTGTTGGAGTGTCTTATTGAAGAAGGGGCTGATGTAAACGTCACGGACGGAGAGGGGAAAACTTTATACGAGAAACTTATTGATAAGCAGGATTTGTATCGTCCTGGAAACCCATCCGTCTACGATCGTTTAGTATGTTTGATAAAGCAGAGCTGTCAAGACAAGTCACAACTAGGTGATTTCAAGTATGACGTAACATGACTAATAATAGACTAAAACTAAGTGATTAGAATTCCGCCGTTTATTAAGGGCTTATGTTGCACCTCCAGAGGTTTTAGGTCTAAGGTCACCATACAATTAAACTTTTATAAATTGTCTAATTCATGTAGAATTATATTGTGTGTGTAAATTATAAATTACTTTAGCTTGTAATAGTAGGCGAATGTGCAGTACCTTGTCATTTCTAAACACATTTCGAGCATTCAATTTATTGTATAAACATTAAAAGGAAAATATATGCTAGTAAATTAGCTTAACGTTTTATTTTTAAATTATATACTGTATTTTTGTTATTAATAACCGTTTTATCAATCAAGTAAAGGCTTGATGTTTGCGTTATGTAAGCACAAACAATGATAGTGAAACTCTTTTTTCAAAGTTTTTCACGAAAACGTTATAGTATATTTGAGGTTAGTTTTGGATCCATGAGTTGCCTTATACAGATGAGAAAGATACACCATTATAGTTAGAGGTTATGTTTCCAGGAATAAATTCTTCGCTTTTTCTGAGCCACGTTTCTTGCAGGAACAGGATATCAAGATTGTGTGTGTCTAAGATATGTAAAACGAAATCAATTTTGGGCTTGAGACCTCTGCAGTTTCAAGTCGCGAGCCGGAGCTGAGTAATTTTGTCCATCATCAGCTGTTGCATTTTCGTTATCAATGACATTGGAGGAGCTCCCACTTAGGTTTGTCACACTCATCAGATTTGGTTGACTGCTCTGGCATGAAGGCTTAGTGGTACCAGTTGAGCGAAGAATCCAACGTTTTATGATTACTCCTTCAGGCCACAGTTGCGGATCCAGAAAGTCGTCAAATTCAGTGTCAAATGAAGCGACGCATAGGCTTGGTTATCAAATCTAACGGGCAGTCGCTTAACTTCCATGCATTTTATGCTCTTTGAGTTTGTACATTCCTTGATAACCTCATCCTTGACTGCACATGGTATCCGAGAAATAAAGATATGGGCTCGATGTGGTTTCCTTACCACCGACAGCATTCTAGCTGATTCGCCATCTTTGTTCTTACCAATGACAGCTACAGAAGGCTTCTTTACTTTTCGTATCACTGCTTGCCATGAATCAGAAGCTGAACTGGAATCATTAGTTGCTGAAATATTCAGTAATCCTGTGGTATCCGCCCTGAAGTATGTTTTTGGGCTCATAACGTAGAGCCGACATGGTGGGAATGAAAACCTGCTTCTCAATCAGTTCCACCTTTTCAACTGCTTTAATTATTTTTTCTTGAGTACTGATAACTTGCTCGAAACGCTGTTGAAGGGCACACACTTTCATCTCGAGCAAGTACGAGTCCATAACCCCACAATCACGAGGGGGCAGACCGTCTATGTTTGATGAGGCAAAGACGATTTTCCGCTTTACAGCATCACAAGCATACACCAGCTGGTATAGCTTTTTTGCTTCAAGTTCCTTCTTGGAGTCATGCGAAAGTACCGGATTTGCGCTCTTTGCTCGAGCTGGTTTTCCATTATCATTGAACAGATCTCCGAACTTATCTCTTAGCAGCCTCTTGGCTTCATCAATTTCCTCATGCTTATAAAATAGAGCACAAATTGCTTCTACTTTATCAAGAACAAGACATTACTTTTGACAAAACTTGCAATTACAGAAATACCAGATGATTGGTCACCCATCATGACTAATAACTAAGTATTAATTGATGAGTACCATGTTATGATAAATATTTAAGAAAACCGATAATCACCAAGAGACATATTTAGGTATGTAGAAGATTAACAGCCATGCAGTGTCAAACATGGGATCTAGTTAAGAGAACTCTAAATGTAAAAGTTCGTGATAATCGCTGGGTTTTTAAAGCTAAACGAAACCTGGATGGCAGTGTTGATAGATATAAGACACGGCTGGCAATAAAAGGTTATCGTCAAAAACACGGAGTCGACCTCCTTTTCTGCAGTGAGTAAATATGAGTCTGTGAGACTTATGTTTGCTGTTGCCTCAGCACTGCGCGTGTATGTGCAACAATTTGATGTTACAATTGCTTTTGTCTATGGAACAATTACAGAAGAGATATATATGAACATACCGGAGGGTTACAGTCTTATAAATAAGTCTCTCATATGTAAACTTAACAAAGCTCTTTATGGCTTAAAACACGCCCCTTGTTGTTACTGCCAAACGTTTAACCAATTCTCAAGAAGTACAATCTAAAGCCAATTTCAAGTGACTGGTGAATTTTTGTTGGTAACATTAGTGGACGGCAAGTGTTGTTGATTCTTTACGTAGATAACGGGTTTGGTGATGGGTCATGGTATGACAGTAATAAATGCCAATTTAGATACAATCCGAAACCAATTTGCTATAAAAACTTCGGATACAACGGTTTTTGGATTTGAATTAAACAAACTTGAGTGTGGTAGCATTTTTTTGACACAAAAGGGTTTCATTAATTCACTCTTAGAAAAGTGCAACATGAATTACGGCAAGCCCTTATCTGTGCCCATGCAAACCAACCTTGACTTAAAAGCGGCAGATGAATCTGAAACTTCTTTACCGCACAGGCAGCTCATTGGTTCATTGCTTTTTCTTACCCGTACCACAAGACCTGATATTGCATATGCCGTTTCAAAATTATCGCAGTTTAAAACCTATTTTAATGAGTTCCATTGGAAACTAGCAAAGGACTTATTACGTTACCTTACCTAGACTCTAGATCTAGGGCTTCTATACAGTCAACCTGATTGTATCAATCCGATTGGATACTCTGATGCGAACTATGCCGGAGGTCATATGGATAGAAAATCCACAACTCACTGGCAAAAAGCAACAAATAACTGCGATGTGCTCATGTGAATTTGAGTACATGACTCTTTCAGAAGCTTCCAAAAAGGCAATGTGGCTGCGGTATTTCATTAAAGAAATAGGCCCACCATCGACCCAGCATCGGCCCAACAGGGACCTACCGTTGTTTGGGTCGATAATCAAAGTGCGATTAAATTGGTGAAAAAGCCTGAGTTTCACAAGCGTACAAAACTCATTGATGGACGATATCATTTTGTTCGTGAGCCAGTTGAAAACAAAGAACTTGAAACTTGTTATGTGTCAACCAACGAGCAGTTAGCAGATATTCTCACTAAACACCTCCTCAAATCCAAGAACGAGGAAATGTTTGAAAAGTTGGGAATGAGAAAGGCAAGCGAACACAAAGCAAAGCCCTTTCTTTAATCTGGGAACTCCCTACCTTGTCCTCATCTCTTGTCCTCATTCATATTGATGATGATGTTTATTTGTGGACTTTTAACTTCAACACCGCTACAATCCTCAGTACCAGTCCTATGGAGACTGATGTTGAACCCTATAGCCGTACGGGCTATGACGAAGTCCGCTTGATGGTCATCCTTCTCAACTCCTTTGACATCCTCAAGAATGACACCATACATTCCAAAATGGCCCCGGATGCGATAGCAAGGTGCCATAAAGATGTACAACCAGACTTTTCCTAATGAACTGGAAGACATTTGTGGGTCTGACACCTGCGGGTTGGCCTGAAATTCTGCATAGACGAAGCCGTGTCTTCCCGTTTCTTTTGTTTGGCGTTAGAATGTCTGTTCATGCAGTCATTGCTAGTCTAGCAATCGCTGGCACAACCTTGTCAGCAGTTAATTCTGGCAGGATTAATGAAGTCAATCTTCATATTGATGAATAGCCGAGATTGGAAGAACATTTAGCAGCCAAGATAAATCAAAATAGTAGTAAATGCTTCCCATGTGCTTGGGCATGTTTACCATATATTGTACACACACATTTTGGCAGATTCCACTTTTCATTAAAATTGTTTGCAACGTCAATCCAACTGTCCTTCGAAAGATCCTGCAAGTTTGGATTAAATACATAACTAAATTGGAACTAATAGTTAAGTTACTTATGAGTTACGTTAAAGAATCACGTTTACATTCACGTAGTCATTTTCGAACGATTCATAGATAGCGTCACAGGATGTTCGATTGTAGCTCCTACAACCTGCTTACTGACTCAATAAACGCTTTCAAAGTGTCGTAGGATACTTCCAGTTAATTATTAACCTGTTAATTATTCATACAAAAGGTAGTTCGTATGAATTAAAATATTACTAACTAGAAGTAGATAAGGAATTTGGTTTGGTTCGAATTTGGGCATGATAACTTGTAACAACGTTTCAGAATCGTCCAGCGTCAAGTGAAAGTTTTCTTTGAACGCTTGAGGATGAGTTTCAGGTCTGAAAACTATAGACCAAAACGTTACTAGCATAGGTTAGTATAACAGCATCAGAAATTAATATGCATCCTGCATTTCAGACTTGACCACTAAATAATCGACTTTAGAATGTTTTCACTATCACGAAAATGTTCTTTCTCATAGCTCAAATTGTTCCTTTTCTATTAAATACAGATGCTAATATTAAGTATGGATAGATGCTTCAATTCATGCAACGCAAATAAAATTTTCAAGTGATGATAATATTTTCAAGTGATGATAATATTTTTGTTTTACAAGATTCAAGATTCGCATAGCGTAGCTGCTATATCTGCTTTTATTTTTCGCAAATGTTAAGGTGTTTTAACATTTTTTAATTGATCTTTTAATTACATGCAAAAGAATGCGGTGTTGGATTGCAGGATAGCAGAGATGCTCGTCCTCTTATTTCCTGCTTGCTGGAGCGACGGTGAGCTAAAAGAATGCAATAAATTATTGTAACAATAAAAAACATTACAAAAAAAGAATTAATAATGTTGCATTTTTATTTTACACGCTGAGCAGGAGCCTCTCCCTGTTTCTCTTTGTCGCCCGCAGCCACTGCGACAACAATGGCGAAGACGAAGGCCAAGATCATGATAAACTTCATGTTGATTCAGATGATCTGTTAGAAGTTGCGGAATCTATGTTTTGGAAAATAGAAAGGTTCTTCGGAAGTTGGGTGCGAAGTGTTGGAAAATTCAGTCTCAAATGAATCAAAGATTTCCAGCCTCTACTAATGATGGATCGAGTTAACGAGTTTTTAATGATTTTTTGTCTGCATTTTATGTCACAGTACTTAATTTAAAATTATTGTAATTTACGTCAAAGACTAATTTGTTTTGAAGATTTTGCTATTTAAGATGCCTTCATAATCGGCTCTGGAAGTCTATTAAAGCAAAGGCTAATGCATAGCAATAATCATAATTCTTAATTGGCACTTGGTAGAACTTTATCGACGAATTTTTTCCTTACAAAATGAATGGTATTCAGTGACGAAATATTGCACATAGTTGTCGATTTTGAAACTTTGTATGAACTTTGTATAAACATAAATTATGTGCCGGTGTTAACTGACTAAAGAAAACGCTTGGCAAAATAATAATTGACAAATTAATTTATTAAAACGAAATATAATGCGTTATCGAATTTGGGTTTTAAACCATATTATTGGAAGCCATTTACAATGATACATAATTTTAATTATTTTTAGCATTAAAGTATCAGTATATGTACTTTTTTTTCAATTTTTAACGCTACCTCAGCTTTTTAAAGATTTTGCTCACCCCTGTTTTTTACAATTTTGACGGGTTATTTTGAAATCGTTGTATCATCTGATTTCTTTCGATTTCCAAGTTGCGGTTTTGAACACAGAGTTCTAAGATATAGTGTATAGTAGAGTATGTTAGAATCCTCAGAGTTTGCAAACTTTTGCCGTTTTCGAACTTATGAGTCTCTCAAAAGCTCGAAAAACGCTAAAATCACGAATCTAATTTCTACAGTTTTCAAGCAAATGACCTGAAAATTTGATAGCAGGTGCAGTTTCGGATTCTCTATCGAACTGCAATTTCAGATTTTACGATTTCAGGTTCCCTCCCCCATGGGGGTCGACTTTCCCCCACCGGGAGGTAGAAGGCCAAGACTAGTATGGTGGAATCCTTAGGTCCTCAGCATTCCAAATATGTTATTACTTTGTGGGTGGAAGCCCCAGGGAATTTTCGCGTTGCAAGGGACGTCTAGAAACCTCCGTGAACATAAGATTTGAGGATAATGCATGGCAATACCATTACGATTTTCAAATAAATATTCAAAAACGGCTAGGCAATGACCCTGTAAGTAAAATAAAATAATACCCGTTTAATTTCATGAATGCACTGTGCAACTTGCGTAACAAAAGAAAATGTTTACCTGATACCACTTAGGATACTATGACAGAAACTATAGAACGAGAAACCATTTACGGGCTTAAAAGGAACATGAAGTTCAAATTTACCATGCTTCCATCCATTTATAAAGCATCTTCCGAACAATTTGTAGACGTGAGTAAAAAATTTACTAAATAACCATTATAAAAATTTAATGAGACCTTGCTATAGTTTTAAAAAATATGTACGCTTTTATGTTGCTTTATGTAATAGAATGAGAATCAGAAGCCAAAAAAGGAATACCCTACGACTTTGCAGGACTCCTCCAGACACCAGAGGAGATTACCCATTTAGAGGTTTGGCGGACTGTTTGATTGAAATAATTGAACAAAATAACGGAGCTGAGGATTTGGCTGTCTTGGTAAGAATAGTTAACCCGATAAATTCATTAATAAAATGCTTGTAAGCCAGGTAGTTACGTAGATATTACCAACAAAACCAACAAAAGACTCACTCACGAACTACTTAATGAACTACATAATAAACTATCCTATTTGAATTTTCCCGCCAATAACTTTTAAATATTTGGTAGATTTAAAAACTATTAATACTACTTAACTAAGCATGTCGAAACTGATTTTCAACATAATCAGTTACGTTTTGAAATTTCCCGCCAATTACTTCAAATGAATTCACTGAACAATTTTTAATGCCGAGCCGTTAAGGTGTACTGCCTCTGTACCAAATATGTGAGAAATCGGTCAATGTGTCCATACGGACAGACAGACAAACTTGGTAGAATTATGACTGGCTGAATATCTATTCAGCTACGCACGTAATAAACGTGACTGCTTATGATTGGAGAAATTTTAATTGAAGACTACGCGTTGTTGACTTAATAGAACTCGCACTGGTTGAACCCGAAGCCCTTCGCACAAGCTACACTTGACCGAGAAAATGAGAACAGAGCGCGTCATGGCGTTCCACCCTTCACCCTTCATTCCGAACTCAGCGCACAGGCTCAACGGTATGCTGAAGAGCTGGCAAGGATATGCAAAATGATTCACATAAAAAATAACCCAGACTATGGGAGAAGTCACCCTGACACTCGACTCAATGGAACTTTAACAGGAGAGAGTCTTGCAGGGAATACCGTGCTCTCTCTCACAGACAATGAAATGGGCGTGGACGCAGCTAACAGATTTTACGCAGAAATTAAGCACTTTTCATGGCCCGTGCCCGATGACTACTACAAAAAAGGCGATGTTTCCCACTTTTTGTCCTCTGTTTGGAAGTCGACAGAATTTGCAGGATATGGCATTGGCAGAAGCAACGGATGTAATTACGCATATGTTGTAGCAAGATACTTTCATCCAGGACCCAGGTATATTCGGGCAATACGGGAAAACGTCCTGCCACCTATATAAAAACTGAAGGAAGTTACTGGACTCGGCTTGGTTAATTTAAATAGCTTTGTACTTCAGTCATTGGATGGAGGGATTCCTATGTAGACGGTGCATAGGAATTTTGCAAATAATATTTGTATATAATGTAAAACTTCTAAATCTGATTGGCATTATCGGAGAGTAATATAAAATTTTTGAACGGCAACCGTAAGTCAGATTTGAGATTTAAAAAATTCAAGCATAATTAAACATACACATAATGGGTGCTCATAAACCTAACACGTTACTTATACGTATGACGCAGACGCATAATTGTTAGTCATGATAAAGATTCGTTTGTGTTTTTATCTCCTTATCTCCTTTAACCACTTTCCTGAGCATCTCATTGTAATCAAGCCCAGTAACAAGCAATTACCATTACGTTTAATTGGCACGTGGTAGATATAGAATGTTATCTACGCATTAATTTCTTGAAAAATGAAAATAATGGATAAATATTGCATTAAATCTTATAATGAGTATAGTACTGTCGATCATCTTAATGTGAATTAAAATTTAACACGTGTACTTACGCATGCACTTGTTACATTCTCAGTATTGTGAGACTTGTGCAAAGCATATAAATAAATATTTTTCATATTATATCAGATGGAAACTAAAAAATCGTAGGAGTACATTTGATAACTAATGTTAGAGTAGTTCGAACCCAATTTCTAATTACATATTTTACATATTTGGGAAATTAGTAACATCCTTTGATATTTTCTCTGAAGTTCGCTGTTATTTTTTAAAATATTTTGATAGGTTTTGTTAAAGTAAAGTTAAAGTTTTGCGTAGAACTTTGTTTGCTTAATCCATTATTTTCACTTTATTCAACATATGTTTTTCCATATTTTACTAATTTGAAGTACATATTTACATACACTTTTTTTACTTAAGACTAAATTTTTTGACACGTCTACACATTATTATCTCTGCAAAAAATTGTTTAACCAATTTTGTTTGCATAGCCGACCCCACCAATATATAAGTTCAGAACCAAAACATAGCGTTCCGAAACTCATAACTGAAATAACGTACATTCCAAATATAGCCTGGAGACTATCTTGCTTCTTTGCAAGCATTTTGGGTTCTATTCCATGCTTTTTAATGATAGGAAAATAATTTTTGATAAGGTTATTCCACCAAACAATAATTCCCGAAGATTGTAAACTTGTAATTCTTCTTAATACCTTAGGATGTATCCAATTCGTGATTTTAAGTGCGAAATGCTTACTACTTAGAACCTCAGATCCAGTATGTACGTTTAAATTTAATTGGCTTAGAGACTGTTTGTACGCCGTTAAAGTTGCCTCAGGTAAAATCATTGCTACCTTATTGCAAACCTTTAGAAGATCAAAATATGGATCAACCTTACGACCTTCATTTTGTGTAGCTTTGCCAGATTCTAACATTTCCCAAAACTTAGGATGAAGTTTCGAATATTCGATAATTAATTTGTCTGTATCCGAATTGGGCTTTGTTAATCGTTTATAGGAGGCAATGAAACTCCAAATCTCGGAAAAACAAAATGGCGAAACTCCTTTGGTGGTATGAGGATCAGCTAGGGTTAACGGTTCATAAACTAAGTCAGTATTAATTCCAAAACAACGTGTCCTACTGAAGATCTCATATTTCTCATCGACCATTTCCTTGAACGTTTGTAACTCCCTCCGCTTCAAAGGTGCGGTAATTTTTAAAATATTCTGTGACTTAAATGCATTACTAATTACAACACCCATTAGCAGTGAAACCCCTAAGACTATTTTCTTGGGCTTAATTACTCCTACAGAAAATATTCTTGCTGGAAACGGGCTTTGCTCAAAATAAACTTTCATATTCCATATGAAGAGTTCTAGAAAGAATAAGCTACATTCATAATTTTGTTTTTCTCTTGTGGCTTCAAGCTTCCAACATATTAAAGAAAGAACGAAAACGGTTATCAAGAGAGCTATCCACGTCGATTTATCAAAGACAGATATAAGTTGCTTAAGAGCATGAAAGTACAAATGAGATTCCATTCCACAACCTAAAATCTTCAGATTTATGGAGTAGCCAAAATACTGTCCGAACAATAACATGTAAAGATTACTACTGGAAATTTCTAACACAGGAAGAAATTCTGCTTGTATTTCTGTACTACAGCCGGCGACAAAGGGACCAGTACGAGTACGGTACGTAGAAGACCCATCTAGAATGGTTATGTTCGACAGAATTTCGTGAAGTAAAATAGCATGAACGATATACTGTTGTTCTTCCGTTTTAAACGCTCGAATATGTGACATTGAATTTAACAAGAGGTTGTCGTAAAACTCTTCATTTGCCTCATTTAGTCCTTCATCGTAGGAAACGAGGACTACATCATTATGATATGTTACACCTTTAAAATTTTCATATGAAAATATTTCTTCAGAATATTTTAGTTTAACTGTCTTAATTTCTGAACATCTACTACAAATCCTGCAGATGTAAAACACATTTGAAATCTCACTAATTCCAGTGTTTTTTAACTCTCCAACTTGTATTAAGAACCATTGTCTTCGGCTGAACAACTGTTGATTATATCCAATTTTGGGAAATTTTGAC
>JAANSM010002499.1:0-14877 GCA_036850725.1 Orchesella villosa
AAGGAAAAGCTGTGCCGAAAAAGTACAACGTAGTTTTGAAAACGTTTTAGTAAGCTAGACGAATAGTCGAGAATCTCCACGCTGATGATCTCACAATCAGTTAGAAAGTTAAGGTAAGTTCTGTACACTTGCATGTTCGAAATAGCATGCACTTTTTCGAAAACTCGAAGTCATCAACACACGTATTTGATAATTGGTTGATAGATTGTTTTATGTTTCTGCCAGTATTGATATAGCCCAAGCTACTGTTGTCCTCACGAATGAGAAGTTGATACCCATACAATTTTTATTTGCAATTTCGTTTTCTGATTCCTTTCGAAAAACATTCAATCCAGTAACAAATCGCTCGAAACTAAGAAACCTTGCCCAAACTTCGGGTTGTGATCAACTTTAACCAGACCTGAAAATGAGTACGCCAGGAATTCCAACGCCGCAAGCTTTACTTTCTCAACCCGTGACGAAGAGACCAAGAGGTCGTCCAAAAGGATCTAAATCTGTGACATCAAAGAGGAAGACTGGCAACGGGAAAGGAAAACACGCTGAGCCCCCTGTACCACAACCCGCCGAGACTGTTATCGATGGTAAGATAGTTTTGCAAGTATTCAACACGTGGAACAAATGGACTACTAATTAACTATCTCGTAGATAGGAATTTTAGAGATAATATTCAAGTTGCAATTTTAATTTTTGAAAACATTTCCTAGCTGCAGTCGCTCCTCCTGCCAAAATTGCTAAGTCCACAATTATAACGGTTGGTGATTACTACCTTGGCCCTGAACTTGAGAAAACACCAGTTAAATGCATCCGGCAGTATCTTGCGCGAAAGCCAGGGTGTGATAACTTTTATGTAGTAAAGGTGATTTTTTATTTGTCTTTTTCATAATTTATATTAATAAAAAGCAACACTAAACAGAAAACTTTATTTATTTAATTTTTTAACTAGATGCTGACACTCAAG
Organism: Orchesella villosa; assembly: GCA_036850725.1. Taxonomy (NCBI): domain Eukaryota; kingdom Metazoa; phylum Arthropoda; class Collembola; order Entomobryomorpha; family Orchesellidae; genus Orchesella; species Orchesella villosa. The sequence goes on from JAANSM010002499.1 coordinate 959, forward strand.
GACAAGGACTCCCAAGAACCAGACACTCGAGATTACTTGCAAGGGAAGAATCTACTTCACACGGAACACACAATCTTGTCACTTCTTGAGGGAGAGGAGGGTGTTGTTCAGGGACATGGGTTGTTTAGAGTAAAATTACAAAGCCAAATTCGAATCCTGAATGTTTATAATGTGTGAAATTAACTACTAACTTAATCAAAGTATTTTGTTTTCAGGCAACAATGGACGAGACAACAACCAACGAGGACGGGCCAAAAGTGACGAAACCAGTGACTAAAGTTTGCCTAGCTGTGGACTGTTTCGTAAACCACGATTTCAGTCCGAAATACAAGGAAATTACTAATCTACACGACCTCATGGTCAAGGAACAGATCATGGTGGAATCTAAGGCAATCAGAATTTTTTATGACGTGGTGAAAATCGTAGAACGACTTCATAAAGTAAGTTTGCAAGTGCTGGATCGTTTCGAAAATAGTTTTTATTAACTTGGAGAATCAAATATTTAGTAATAATTATTTTTTGATGAATTTCAGCTCAATATTGTTCATCGGGATATCAAACTTGGGACGATGATCATGAACAAATCCACTGGAGAAATGAAGTTGGCAAAACTTCTGCTTGGGTGTTCACCTAACAAGTGACAATGATCACCTCTGTGATAAGCAGGGAACGCCAGCTTACATTGCCCCAGACGTTCTTGTTGGGAAGCCATACATAGGTAATTGGGATTTATTTTTTCCGTCATTTTATATCTACTCTAATTTTTTAAATATCTTACATTCTTTGCATTGATTTTATTATGATATTTACCAGGTAAACCATGTGACATGTGGGGATTAGGTATTTCCTTATACACCATGGTGTACGGTCGATTTCCATTCCGTGAAGAATCCATTCCAGAACAATATCGGAAGATAATAACTGGAGCTTTTGTAATTCCTGTGTAAGCAACTCCCAAAAACTAACATACAATTAAAAACGTTATTTGCCGAAGCTTAAGTCATAAGTAGAAAAGAGAATACGTTCAAAAATACTATTTCCTTATGGTATTGACAACGAGCGTACTTCCACACTGGAAGCTGTATATATTTTAGAATTAATTAATGAGAACTGCTTGTTTACATTTGCAGGGGTTTCAAAGTGAGTGACAAGACAGTTGGTCTGATTAAATCACTCTTAGATTTGAACCCTTTGAAGCGTCCGAATGCTTCGCAGGTGGTTAAAATTGTGGAAGAGATCATCCTTGCTGAGGACTCTATGATGCTTGATTCTGATTTACAGGCAAGTAAAAGAATTTTGAAAGCAGTTTGTGTTCCGCTGCGCAATTCATTACGTGAGCAGATTGGAATATTGTCTCAATCGGAAAACTATATGTTTTTAATATCACATGGATGATGGATAGATATATCTTTAAATTTATTGATTTGTCGTAGAGTGTTCCGAATATCTATTGTACAATGGAAGAATATGAAGAGCGTATTGCCGCAAACCAACGCGCTGAATCGGAGGCTGCAATACTGGATTTTGAAGCTTTCGTAGCAAAGACAATTGGTGATATTCGGTCTCCTGAAGAGAATGTAAGTTAAAGCAAACCAAAAAATCTCTAAATAATGTGATAAAGGCTTAATAATTACTATTTTAGATACACATCAAATGTTTACTAAAGACTTTCTACTAAAACGAGTTATAATTTTGGTTTTACATATTTTAGGCTTCTCCAACAAACGTGGATAACACAATCGCTGATTTCCTAAACTTACCAGGAAATTCAGACTTGGAAAAAATCCAGAGACAGTTGGCTCTTTCAAGGTTGTATGAAGACTCTGGACTTCCAAAACCCCCTGGGGTCCTTTTTCCATGGTTTTTTTGAAAGCAAATTGGGAATTGTTGAGCACTGTTGAAAGAGTTGTGCATCATGGTGGTGGATATGTCATAAATCCACATTAAAGCTGTTTGGTGAAACAGTTACGGTATTTGAAGAATTTGGATCTGTTAATTTATATATAGGTTAAGTTGGAAGGGTTTCATTCCATCATGAAGAAAAATATTTTGTTGATCCAATGCGTGAATTGTCTATCGATACTTGGTATTGTTTTATGGCATTGCAAATATTTTCATTTTTATTTGTAGAAAGAGTTTAAATTCATGAAAAATTGTAGAACTTTGTACAAATATTTATTACGGAATCTTAAATTGTTGTGTATGCCCACGAAAATGTAACAGTCAAAATGTGTATTAGCTTTAACGTTAGAATTTATAAATTGTTTCATGAGTTTTTGTAGATTCTGTTTGGAAAAGCGAGTTGGAGACTTACTCTATTAAAATTAATCTTGACTTCCCTTATCTTATCTTATCTTATCTTATCTTACTAATTATAAATGAATTTCGGTATTCTTAGTCTCCCTCCTATGGGGTAACCAAGCAATGTGCAACAGTGTGGCATATCTGATTCTACTCTCAATGTCATAAAGTCGGAACCCTGAAGGAGTGACATCACTCGATAACTCAATCGTTTACCGTTAAAACGGCAAAAAAACTTTCATGACGTACGCTTAATATACAATGCCTAGGGCTGCCGCGTTTACTGTTTATCGCTTACTAAACGGTTTAGTAAACCGTTTGGTTGTAGCATTTACCAACCCGTTTAATAAACTATAAACGGTAAACGAAATTGTCGTTTAGTATTTAAACGGTAAACGGTTTAGTAAACCGTTTACTTTAATAATGGATGGCATAGTATATGATAAGATTGAGGAGTTATTGGAGGGAAGTCTGGAGGTGCTGATAGTGAAACAATTGGGGGTATTGGTGAGATAATTTTGGAGGTGGCAATGAAGGGAAGCTTGGAGGAATTGATGAAGGGAACCTTGGAGGGATTAATATGTGGTACCTTGGAGGGATAGATAGAGGGATCTTGGAGCGTTTAATGAAGGGTACCTTGGTGGGATTGATGGGAAAACCTTGGAAGGATTAATGTAGGGTATAGAGATTGCGTACATTAAATTAACAATTTCCTTTGAAAGTTTGAACTTATGAATTGTCACTGAGAATGTACCTTTGAGTTCGGAAATGATGTGATAGGTTCGTACAGATGCAAATTTTCTTTAACAACAAATTAATTATTTAAGGCATTTTTACATTTTTCAAAATATTGTTTTTAAATATTAATACTGTTACATTCTACTTCATCATAAATGTAACCAAGGATGATTTGTATATCAGAAGGATGTGTTTTCCAAGTTGTTGGTGTTTGGTGTTCGTTGAGGGTCCGGGAATTGCGCTAAAGCTCCGTGGTATTGTTCATTTGGTAATGATAAAAATATTTCCTTCATGATTGTGATTCCAACCGCAACTAGAAACAAAACCGATCCACCGATACTGTTAAAAATAGCAATACAAAACAATGGCCTGACGATTACACCAAAAGATTTCATAAATTCCTTGTTTGTATCACATTAAACTCCAAATAGGGTTAACTACAACGGGCAACCTTACCTGTACACATCCGAGGAATCTCCAAGAAATATAGTTTGCATTGCAAACGAAAATATAGGCTGAAATATTTTAAAAACAAAAAAACTTACGCCTGTACGTATTTAGCTTTTAAAATTTGTTTTCAATAATTAATTTTTATAAAAACCTCGGTTGTCCTAATACAAACAACGACCCGAGCTGGTTTATGCCTAATGGCTAAAAGCACAATGCCATGGGCAACGAAATTCACAAACAAGGCAGCAAGAATGGTGCCCGCTTCTTCTTTAATATTACTTGGTATTTGCAATTCTTGATTTGTTGCGCAAATTACAAAACTCACTAGCAAGCCACCAACAGTGAAGCAGAAATTGATCATGGCAGGATGCACTTCCTTTAAACAAAGTAGAATTGCAAGGTAAATCATGAGAAGCAGTATGCTTCCGAAACTTACCATAAATCCTCCCTGTATTAAAATAAAAAAGTATAAGTGTAAGTACCAATAAAACAACAATTTTAAATAAGTAGTTATGAGATTGCCTTGCTTAATGCTTCGGAACAACATAATCCTGCCGCTTCATAAAGGCACCCAATTCCTCCTATTGCAAGCCCGATTGTAAGAGTAAAGACTAGACCAAAGTTTAAAGTGAATATAAATACGAAAAAGTTTATGAACATTGGAAGACCCGAGACGATAAAAGTGGGATCTGGCATGCTAAAATATTCCACGCCACAGGGAACAAATATCACTAGGCAGGCACCAACCACTCCTTGTATCTAAACGAAAACAAGAAAACAATATTATTTCTTTACAAAATTTAGAACAAGCGCTGGAAGTTAAGACAGATCAACGTAATACATAAATCACATACAAAAAGTAGTGCTATTAAATATGGTGATTTGGAAAGGATTTTAAAAGCGTTAGTCCTTCTGTAACAAATTGTGCCGATGAAAAAGGGGGCCATGGATATATTTGAGATAATGAATTTGTAAAACTGCAATTTGGGGGCGGGGTACTTCAATTTCTTTAGGATTAAATTAGAAATCGCGAACAGTAGAGATGCTGAAAAAGTACAAACGACGCCTAAATGTGGCAGTTTTGGGTTAGGTTGTTGAGAAGAAGGCTCCAGCTCCACAGAAATACTCACAGCTGAATCCAGGTTCCTCGTATCTAGATGTTCTTCCACATCTACTGTATGTACTGCATTTTCGTCAATATGTTCTCTTTCGTTGAAATGGTATCTGTAGCCACACACATAATCGAAAAATTTGTTCCAGAATGACATTGTATATCTTAGTTTTCAGCGCAGAAACTTCTCCCATTTAACGGAACAGATTCACTAAAACCCCAGATTCTACCTTACATAGCGGGCGTTAAAATGGTACCTTTTTTGTTGATGTAGCGTGCACCAAACTTGTAGTTACAAACGACTTTATGAATACATTAAATTTTGTGTCATGCATGCCAAGTTTTAGGATGATCTTGCTCAATTTGGATTGCACATAGACTCATTAAGCAAGCTGTGATTGCAAATGCCTTTGTTTCATATGAGTGCATGAAATTTTATGTAGATTTGTGTATCAGGGTTTCTCAATAATCAGTCACATGTAATAAGTACCTATTTAGACTAGGGTTTAAGTCAAAACTACGATTGCCACCTATATTAATAATGGTAAACATTTTGGGTTTTATGGGCCATGCAGCATATCCATGGAGACTGCGAGAGTAGATGGATGTTCCACAGAAGTATTTAGATACTACAAGCGGGCCCAGATTATATCCGCGCACCAGAAATTGTACTTTTTATGTTAGTCATGTAAACGCTCGATGTAAAGGGCGTTATCTCTACGAAAAAGATTCGTAAGACAATGAATCGGCATTGAAAATAATAAAATTAGGGACAACTAAAAATTCCGTGGATGATCAAAAATCAATTCAAGAGTAATCCTGTATCATATAAAAATATAAAATAGTGCTGAAATCAAAATTAAACGCAGAAAATTTTGAATTTAGCTAAACATTATAACTAGATTTCATTTTAGATTACACTACGTCAACAACCGAATGTAATTCCACATTCTATGCAACTGATGTGACTATGAATTATGAACCAATTCAAACTATGTTACGATTCCGCAACGTTGAAATTGACTTTTAAACATTTGCAGGTTTTCATACTTCAAATGAAAAAAAAACATTATTATGTCCACGAGTTACATGAAAAAAAGGAATAAAAATGTGAACTTTCTCCCAGCTCAATGTCAGCTCGAAAGTTTATGTCTTGTCATCATGCGCAAAGTATTGACTACTGTGATGGCATAAATATCCATTTAAATATATTGTTATAGGGTAGGGAATGCATTGATTACTATTTTAAAGTATCACACTTTAGAGTTGATCTCATTTTAGTCATATTTTTAAACTTGGAACCTGCGTAAGATTAATATGCTGCATGTCCACTTTAATTTATGTTTGTTCAGTTCAAATTTAAAAAATTATTTTATAAATGAGATTGAATTTCTTTTGATAATTTGGGATGCTGAAATGTTAGTTATAAAATCCGCAAACCCTTTGACATGACTTAGGAGCCGAAGTTTGAAAATGAATTAAGAATTTTTTCAATCAATTACGAATATTCAAAAGTCATTTCCATCGTTGCGGAATCGTAACATTATTTGAATTTTTCATAATAAATAATCACATAAGTCGCATAGAATGCGGAATTACATTCAGTACTTCACGTAGTGTAGTACTGAAATGAAATCTAGTTTAAGTTTTAGTGAAATTCAAAATTTTCTGAATTTGATTTTGATTTCAGCACGTTTTTTTTATTTATTTTCAACATTTTGATTTTCCAAAAGTAGCAGTTCCTTGTTGGCTGTTCATTTACTCATGTTAAACCCCATAAGGATTTCTAAAAATTTGAAAGTCAGGAAGGCATTTTCTGGATTTTTCAAAACCGTCTTGGTAGCGTGACCGTGACGTCTTCACAGTTCCTACCTTAGCCAAAGTATATTTTGTCGGAGTATCAGGCAATTTGGTTATTTGCACCTCTGACCATGTCCTCGTGAGTGTATTTAAAATACGTTTTTTTATTTTGTATTAGTATTTTTATTTTGGAACTTGAGCAACTTATTTGAAATAAATTCATATACACTTAAGGCAAATTGCATAAAAAGTGCCCTTACCTGCTTAATTCCAGAACATTTCGTAGAAATATAAGTCCAAATTCGACCCATATGATCCCTTTCAACTATATTAAGTTCAAAAGTACAAGTGGGGAGTTTTAAAAACTGGCAGTTTAATTGATTATACCATCTTATCTTATTTTATACTTATTATAAATGAATTTCGGTATTCTTATTCTCCCTCCTATGTGGTGGCCAAGCAGTATACAACAGTTTGGCATATCTCATTCTGCTCGAAATTTTATGGAGAAATAACCTTGATGGAGTGACGATCGTCGAAAACTCAACCGTTTACCGTTAAAACGGCAAAAACCTTTCATGACGTAAGCTTTATACATAATGCCTAAAAGCATAAAGTAATGTAAGGCATATTTACATTCGTAATCACATACCTGTAAAAGGTATATAGTAAGCGCCAAAATGTCGTAATAATTTGACAAAGTGCAGAAATAGGAATGAATTAACTTCAAGTGTGCATAATGCATTTTCTCTCAGTACATTATTAGAATTAGAACACTTGCACATGAAACCTCTAACTACCTAAACTAAAGTTAGTTGACTAACTCGGTTGATTCATAATGTGTTATGTACTAAATTCAACAAATCTATTATGAAACAAACAGCATTTCATTTTGTAAACCAGTGAGCTGGGAAGGAAAGTGTAGCGATTAATTGGTAAGTGCAAAACGAGCTTTATTACATGACACCTCGAAGCGAGCATGTTCTTCTAAATCTGAAGACCTGTTCGAGTTCCCTCTTTCATCCTTAGGTCTCCAGGATAGCGACTACCGCTTTCGATTTTTCTAAATTTCTTTTTTCTAATCAACACTGTGCCACGTAGGGTTTGGACAAGTTCTCAAATATCGGTAAGACCCTGTAGGACAATTTTTTAAATGGTAGATTATAGGTTTTGTGATAAGTCAAAATGCAGCTACTGCTGAGAGACGAACAGCCATGCTATTTCACCCAGTTATCCGATGACTCAGCTTGACCTACGACCGTTTCAATAACGAAAACTATAAATCGTAATATGTTTTAAACAATTCAACATTTTGGATTTCTGATTTCACTTATTTACAATGCGAGACAAACAGCTGTCAGAAGTAGTTAGGTTAGCCTTATCCAAAAAACTTCAAGTTGAATTGAGAAACCTCATAGGAGCCATTCAACAAATAACGAAAAATGCTAACAAATTTTATCGTTCGTTGCTTTGGGGTTTTGCTTGCTCAGTCGGTTTGGAGAAGAAATTCCATTTACCTAAATCTTGAAATCCTTACTTTGGGAAAGAATTTAAGGAAAAATCTTTGGATTTCACAGTCCCATGAAAATGTAGATGGAAATTTTACATTGACGTCCCAAAACCAGGAGTTTCGAAAATGAACAGAAAACTTTTGAAGTGGAACTTCTTCTCCAAACGGACAGAGCAACCAGAAACCCGAAGCAACAAACGATTAAAATTCTTTGAATGGATGCAATTCATGAACCTCTCATTTGCCTAAATTGCAAAACCCCTCCGCAAACGATTAGTCCAGCTTAGTTGATGTAAAACACCATTCGTGACTCAAATGTGGTCCATGCAAAAAACCTCATATCGAATGCAAGTGCAATTTAATCAGTATGCAACACTCACATTGGACATAATTGTTGCATTTTACTTTCTTTTATATAATATTATGCAATAAACATCCATATTTAGAAAAAAGTTTATGAGAATATCTCGGAAGAAAAATGAAAAGTAAGGATATGCGGAAATCATTATGTTCATGAAGTTAGATACGGATTGATTAGGAGTAAAAATCTTAAGTTACGGACCGCTTCTTACTACCATAAGGTAGTTATTTCGGCTGTCATGGGTTGGTCGTTTAGGGGCTTTTGACAATTTATGAACTCACTGCTAAAAAAAGAAGCTAACTGCTTTCCGTTGTTTCTATTAGTACTATCTCCTATAAGAGGTTATCCAAAAAATTACAAATTCCGGCGTAATCTGAGTCATTTTACAAATTTCTAATTAAAGCTTGCTATTTTCAAATCCGAATAACTGATTCTGTGAGTATTACTAATAAAGGATTTCCTTGGAAATTTTGAAATCCGGCTCAGTTTTTGTAATTCTCCTCGGAGGAGGATTTCGTCCAGATCAGACAAGCTGACCACCGGAAAACGCTGAATAACCATGGAAATAGAGCCCTGACTTGATAAGATTCTTTATTAGTAATACCAAAGATCTTGATACTGGAATCAGGATTTCAGAAAGATCTTGGGTTTTGTAATCCAAAATGTGAACTTGTATTGGAAATAACATGGAACTCTGATCTCCAGCTCAGGATTACAAAATCCAGTATTTTACGAGATTTGAAAGCCAGCATTTGTAATAGTACTGTATGACTGTCTACAAATCGTGAGCCGAATCAGCATGATATAACATGGTAAATCGTAATTTTTAAACAAATGACTCCTATTGTTCTCAAACGGGGCAGCGGCTAGATCCATTTTCTAATGCTAGATGCTGTTACTCTCAGGGCCGTCACGACGTAAATATCGCAGACTGAACATTTTCTTCTTGAATACAAGATTTTGCGTTTGCGAGTATGAATTAAAGTTTTTTTTATTAGGCTTGAATAATACGTGACAGTTTACTCACAGCAAACCCTACATAGTATAACATACGATTTCCCATTTATCGTTAGTACTAACTAAGCGCACTTTCCAAATTTTACTTGACGGCTCCACTCCTTCATGAATATATTCAATAAATCATCAATACTAATTTCGCCTACAATATCAGTACAGCAGCAGTAAAGTATAATACATTGCCCTCATGGAGATTCTTTTTCCATTTTTCATTTTGATGGTTTTTCCATAATTTTATGAAACTTTATGAAATTTTATGAAACTCGGACACAAGTTAAGTTGTTAACTATTTTTGCCACTTTTAACTTCTAAACGTGGTATAAGTAAGAATCAGGTGAAGAAGTTACCCCACCGGCTACCCAAATCCTCCTAAATTTTGGATAGTTACCTTGTATTATATTTGAGATAATGTATCACAAAGCCTTCTTTCATTATCAAAATTTTTCTGACGCTTGCGCGTGACGAATGGCCACATGTCAACACGTTTCTTACTCAGGATGGTGCCTCGAAAAATAACAGCCAAAAATAATTGGTAAATTGACAAATATTTCTTTTTTTAACCGAAGAAAATGTGCGACTATCACCAACTTCGGCTGCTTGGGAGTGACATTGGGGTTACTTTTCCCATTTGGTGCAAGGCTTATCAATCCAAATGTAGTACCAAGTTGTTGGGAAACACGACATTATCATGTGGGCGCTATTGGAGGGTATCACACCAACATTGGTTAAGGTTATGCCAAATATGCCGGAGAAATGGTATTTTATCTTTAAAAATTCAACAAATCTCGCCATATATTCTACGCACAACACTAGTTTTAGCTCAAATATGTCTCAACTAATTACTCATGTAGTAATTCAAATGAAAAATTGGTGTTGGGAACCTGTAAAGTTCAAAAAGTTGGAATGTTCGAGATGCTATCTTTCAATTATCGGACACCAAAATTTGACAAATTTTGGTCTTCCTGCCCCCACCACAATACAAGTTGATAAAATTGCTTGATATTATGCATAACTACCTTTAACAAGCACTGCTCCACAGTAGTCGAGTTTTATCAATTTATAAGCCGACAGACACAAGCAAATTAAATTTTATCTTTCTATTATCGGACAGACCCTAATGAGATCTTAAATTCTTCAAATAATAATATTCATAATATATTTTTTCATAGCAGATAGATAACCAGACCTTTCAACCTTATTAACTTTCAGGTCTTTGAAATTACCATTCTATAGGGTATTATTACTGTAACTACTCAAAGCATTTAAAATAATACAGCATGGAGTAAAGTGTTTCGTTTTGTAGTCATACTTAACGTTCGTAAATTTTCTGCATAGTCCTATTGATCATGTCCCATGTGGGTCAATAATAATGCACAGGAAGCAATAATAGTGAAAAACATATTAAAGAGCTTAAATCGAACGTCCTCTTGCTCCAGAATTAAGTGTTCTATGTAAGCAATAGGTGACGATAGAATAAATTGTGCTGAGAAAATGACGTCTGAGGCAAGAGAGGAACATTGAAATATTTTAGCTCTTATGCATGTTTAAGATTCAAACTCGCTTCAACTACATGCATCCTTTTTGTTGATCTGCTTCTCAACAAAGATTAAATAATCTGTATATGTATATCATTCTTTCTCTCTTTACCAGTGCAAGACATACTTTTGACGTATTCAAAAAAGAATGATACGCATGTAAAGATATCTACTTTGCTTTGGATGAGAATCTCATCATGAGATTGAGGACGAAATGCATTTGCTATCATAATCTGTAAATACTTGTAATCTCACGTAATGCTAAAATGGAATATGATACATTTGACCGAATTATATTATAATCCTGTAATTTGGATAAACTGTTGTTGTGAAGGCATTCATTCTCTCGTGTTTTATCATACATCATTAGGCAAAATTTATGAGCTTTTTTCTTCAACATTATTCATGTGTGCATGTGCAGACACATTTTATCCTCTAGCCTTCACAACATGCATACTCAGAAAACAATGACAATATTGTGTATTAACTTACGCAATCCTTTTGTCTTATCCTTATTTCTGCCTCTTTGTATATGGTTACCGCTTATTCAAGTATAAGGGNCTTATCCTTATTTCTGCCTCTTTGAATATGGTTACCGCTTATTCAAGTATAAGGGTAGGTTGGAAAGAAGCAAAAAGACGGACTAGTTATCCATTTCCAGTTGGTGAGCTGCTCGCATCGGTTCACTTATTTTTTTCCTCTCTCAACTTCAACTTGTTTTTATGTTGACTTGAACTAGGAGACTTTTTTGGGTGTAAGTATATGACACAGTGTTAGTATCAATATCAACTTTGTAAGCTTTCATAAGAAATAAGGTTGGAAAGAAGCAAAAAGACGGATTAGTTATCCATTTCCAGTTGGTGAGCTGCTCGCATCGGTTCACTTATTTTTTCCTCTCTCAACTTCAACTTGTTTTTATGTTGACTTGAACTAGGAGACTTTTTTGGGTGTAAGTATAAGACACAGTTTTAGTATCAATATCAAATTTGTATGCTTTCATAAGAAATGTAAAAATAATACTTTATTTGTTTCCTCTTACTTTTTTATCCAGAAGCCAAAATGAGTGACAAAAACAGTGGGCATGAAATTAACATCATCAGCGACACGAGTGACTCCGATTCAGATGTTCCTGCAAAAGGGATTGACGGCGTGTTCCTAAAGGCGGGAGAAAACGTTGGTACCAGTTCTGATTCTGACGGGGAAGCTTTCAAGGCTGGAGATAGGAAAGTGAGCGCTGACGGAGAAGCTGAGGTTGTCAAGGACAGCGGTGGCATGGAGCAGAATCCTGGAGGAAAAGAAGGGGCTGTTGGTGACGCAGGTGGGGACAACTTGACATATTTTGAGGGCGCGGAGAAACTACTTGAAGTCATGTTTGCGAGATTGGATGGAAAAACTGGAGGTTGCAACCTACGACGGATTCCGAGGTATGGCATTGAAATTTTGTTTACTTCTCTGCAAATGCATATTCGAGTAACACTGCATTGAAAATTTTTAGGGACATAATATTTAAGTACGTACTTATCTCAACTTCAAATTATTTGTTGACTTATCCGACAAAAGTCATGAAAATTATCAAGATTTTAATTTAGGTAGAGAGTGGGGTAGTATATAGTAGGTGGGATGTAGGATATGTATATGCATGTAAGCATAAGAAAAACGGAATACGGCAAAAGTAGGTACTTACGAGGCATACACTTTGCATATAGTTTTACTGTTCATACTTCAGTTATCAATTTGATTGCAATAAATTGTCCTTGGAACTTATTCAAGTTTGTTTACTCTCATTGCTACATACTCTAGTTATTGTGCAATTCATGTTGAAGGCTATTATTCACAAATCAATACTTTGCTTCAAAAGTAATGAGATTTAAATGACTTTATGTTGCGCAACTTCCACCTCTATAGTCTGTAGAATTTTTTTATAACTGAAGCTGTAAATTTGGAAAACAAATGCTTCCAGAATAGTTAAACTTTTTTGGTGTATAAAAAACCAATCTCAATATGATTTCAATAACAATTATATAGGCTATGGCGCACACTCATAGCATTGAACCGGAGTGTTGGTATTGCAAGCTGAAATGTGTCTCCCATTGTTGCGATATTTTTTATAGCTTCCAGCAAATTCCAAGAATTTTTTTACCCAAAAGAAGGGGAGGGGTAGGCTTGTCCCCTCTTCCATTTTATCATGAATTTATTAATCTGTTAACGCAGTCAGCAGAGTGTAGTGGATGGTATTTTCTTATGTTGGAAACTGACGGTTTGTTTTCATCAAAACAAGGATATATAGCGTAGTACAAATATCAGCTTCATCTTGACATTGCTTCATTCCCTATTTTTTGTTAGTCATTTTTCGTCTAGTATCTAGGGCTTTAACACTGTAGGCATTTTGCGCTTCGAATTTTTGCACTCTACGTCATTTACAATACGACTTGTTTGTACTCCAGCATATTTGACCTTAGACGACATAAATTTTATGCACTAAAATAAATACTGACTAAGAGTTACTTAAGTATATAGCACTCCATACATGTTGCCGCTTAAGCAGCTTAATTTCTTGATGTGAATAGGTACACACTGATTATTACCGGTATACATATTATCACTTGTACACTGTCTTGCCAAAAACAGCGTTTTTTTCAACAAAAAATCTACGGTGATTTATTGCTGTTTCCATTATTTATTTTTGTTTTTATATGAAGAGTTTAGAGCATGGAAGGAATTAATTTTCAGGCAAAAAAATTCTTCCTAATACATTACAAAAGCCAAAACAGCAATAAAGCATCCGAGTTTGACAAGCAAAAAAGCTGCTTAACAAACAAAAAAAAAGAAAGAAATATTGCTGCTTTGCTGATTGCTAACATAGCTTGTATGCACTTTATTAGGTCCGGGGTAACTTTTAAAACAAGAAACTGGTACATTAAAAAGCTGAAGACAAATTAGCTAATGACTCCCCTAATAACGCGTAGAAAGGTTAAAAATCTCAAAATTTGATGATTTGTCATTTTTACTAGATCCAAACTGGAGGAAATGCTGAAAATCGTGCGCTGCCAAATAATTGGTTCCGCATCTAACGAGGAAATTGATTCTTACGTTCTT
>JAANSM010002500.1:0-14874 GCA_036850725.1 Orchesella villosa
AACATATTTATCGACTAGAGTGAGGAGCTCTCCCAATAACACTGTTGCTCGAACACTTATAAACGTGTCTGATGTGACGATTACTTCTACTAATGCATCTAGGAGACCTTTCCTCGCGAAACTGAACACGATGAGGGCCATATGATTTGCAGTAATGTTTGGACTGAAAAACGATCCAAAAATATAACACCAACGAACATCTAAAACCATTGCACTTAAAAACTTAAGTAAAATATCACGTACGTTGAGGTGGCAAGATGAGGTAGAACGGATAACGCTTCATCAACTATGAAACCTTCCTGAAGTCGCCAGGAATCTTTAGGGCACGATGGATCAACAGCAGACAAAGCAACAGACACTTCGTCTGTCCAAGTAGGAAATTTGAGTCCGACAATCTCACAAATTAGATCCAATATTGTTCTCTGCAAAAAATTACCAAATCGTTTTCAAACTAATTGAAAAAGGACACATGCACAAGTTTTTATGTTAAAACACTTACTCGAATTTCTAATTGTTCAATATATAGTGAATCGATTAGGGCCTGGAGTCCAGAGTCTTTCGTTTGACAGAATTCTGCCAACCCACTCCAGCTCCGTAGTACAATTCCTATTGCTATTTTGGCACATCGGTAACCCAATTCTCTTTCATCCCTGCATTTCAAAACACGTGGTAAATGGTTAATTTTAGCACTTCTACTTAACATAAAGAAATGACAGAAAATATTGTACTCCTTACATTTGCTTATCCCTAGGCTCATAACCACCATGTTTGAAATGAAGGTCAGTAAAAGGGGCTACAAGGTACTGTAAATTAACCCGAGCTGCTTCTCTGGTCTCCGGAACATTAAGTAAATGCAATAAACTTCCGAGTATGCCTTCCAGAACCATTGGAGACGTACAGGCAAGCAAATTATGAAGTAAAACACGAACACCACCACATTCGATGAAATGCATAGGATTGAGCAGTGCCAGTTGACAAAGAAGAGACAAACTTCCCCTGTGAAGTTTGTCCTTTTCGATAAGGCCATCAAAGCCAATTGCCACAAGGGCACGGGTAATTGGACTAGGAAAATGTGAGGCTCCATCAGGAATGGCTAAAATTTGCTGGCACAGTCGAGCCGCATGAAGTCGCTCCCCAGAATTGTTTAGCACTATATCTAGAGACCGAACTATGAGGAAAGGGATCTGTACATCGTTCATCACCTCCAGGTCTTCAACTGTGACAACGAGGTATCGGAGAACTCTAAGAGCTGCCATACGAATAACTGTTGCTTCGTGTACCAGACACACGCGCAGGCTGTTTAAAAACCAAGACCGAAAAGCGAATTTTATTATAAGTTAGCAGCTATTAAATGTTTAGTTTTAACGTTTACTTGAGTAAACAAAAGTATATCCACATAAAAATTTTTACCACAAAAAGATTTCCTCAATGGAAAATCCCAAGTTTCTTTGAGCAGTTCCATCACTAAGATTTCTTCCGGTCGATTGTGTCTTACTTTTCTGAAGGTATTTAACAAATAAGTTCAAATACGCTAATTGCTTCCCTTTCGTAACCCCTTCTCGTTTTGAAATGTTTCTCAAAATTTCTCCAACTATTATCCGAGGATCTGGATCAAAATATAGATATTATTAAGAATTGCAATTGAATTTAAAAAAAGTTGTGTTATGCGTCATGAGCTTTCTTAAAATTGTAAAGTAAATCATTAGACTCCAATGAACCTTGATTTAAATCTACTTGAAGTTCATCCGAAGAGTCCCGTCTTGACGTAACTACAAAAGGAACCAAAGTGTGATTAACTACAACATCAGCATTTTTACAGATTAAAACATTAATAGAAATATACAAACTTTTTTAAACTTACATCTGGAACTCCGACTATTTGAAGTTGCACCTGAACTTAAGTTAACATTTCTTGATCTAATGTAATAAACGCTGCTCATGTCACCGAAGTACGCAGGAGCTGAAGTAGGTCCAAATTACATCTGGACCTGCTCTCCTTCCTGATGCTTCTACCCCACACAAACTCTGAAAAAATACAAGAACCAAAATGTAATGAATGACAGTTTTTTTATGCTTAATTTTATTCATCCCCCAACCTTTGAATTACGAAGCTTATCTATATATCTTGAAGCTTCCCAACTTACTTACCAAAGCCAAAGTCGGCTTCTTCAATTGGGACAAATTTCCCTGTAATTAGTAATTAGTTTGGCTAAGCCACAAATTTTAACTCCTTTTCACGAACCAACACAAATCCACCCACCAATAATCACGTAAAAATCTAAATTCATGAGGAGGGTTGTTCCCCTCTTGTAGCATGTCTTTAATCGAATTTCTCAAAAACTTCTTCTGTTGCACAATTCAAAAACAATTTAAAAAGAAAGACAGCTCTGTCCTTCATACTTCCACTCTCACCACTCCAATGACAAAAGACTGACTAACTAGATTGGCCTTATTTTCTTAATTGCAATATTGAATATGACTTTATAGCAATAAGAGTGAAGAGCCTTAATTGACAATCCGCAAACAATTTACAGACATTTCCTGAGAAAACATTTACTCTCCCCATTGTATAAATTAGAGTCTCATTACGAGACCTTTTTAGTTTAAATAAACAATCATTATAATTATTATTTTGCTCGGAGCTCCGAATGTCGAAAACAAGATGAGATGTGTGATTTGGTCTACTTTCAAAAAAATACAAAGGTTACTTCGTGCTTCCTCATCACCCCTTCAATTCAACAAACTCGTTACAAATGTTTATTTTACTAACATATCTGAAGTGATAAGCATCCAGCTTATCAGCCTAAATATATTCAACATAACATCACAACATACCAAATCATCATATCAATCAAATCATGGCCATCCCATCCCATGTCCCATATCCCATCACCCTCACCAACACACCGGATAACGGTGAATGAAAAGAATTTGTTTTTTTAATGAATGAAAATGAAAAGGTAATCTTTTTTTACATACTTCCAATTCCAACTTTACTCTTCTCTCCTTTTTTTAATACTGCTTCATCATCATCATCAGGCTCATTATGATGATATTATCATCGTCATCCTCAGCATCAACTTCCAACTTCCAAAACTCTTCTTCAACTAAGAAACTTTGCCAGTCACCATTCACCAAATTAGACAACAACAACAACCCAAAAAAACACACACGAAGAGACCCCAGCCCCAGCCACCAGCGGCTTTTTCTTCTTAACCAGATCAGAATGAATTAGACTTTCTTCAGCCAAAAACTAATGTTGTTGGTGATGGTGGTGGTGCTACTGATGCAAAGATAATGATTCACAAGATCATCTCCTGCTCTCATTAAGTTTGAAGGGGAACGGGAGAGGCACACAAACATTTTTAGTCTTTTCACTTTTGCTCACTTGATTTGATGATGCTGCTGCTCTTCTTCTCGTGATGAATTTATTGACTTGTTTTTCACTAAAATTTCCTTTAACGTTCCACATTCAGAAAGAGTTGTTGTTTG
This sequence comes from Orchesella villosa, assembly GCA_036850725.1. Classification (NCBI taxonomy): domain Eukaryota; kingdom Metazoa; phylum Arthropoda; class Collembola; order Entomobryomorpha; family Orchesellidae; genus Orchesella; species Orchesella villosa. The sequence continues at coordinate 3,493 of JAANSM010002500.1, forward strand.
TTATGTTGTCTCTGTCTCTTTATGTATATCCCATTGGATCCCCTCTTTTAAGGAACCAGTTAAAGGTTTAAAGGAGGAGGCGGCGTATTCTGTTTCGGTATTTTGTATTCTTATATCTTTCGTTTATATATAATATGCATATTATGTAGTACTTAAGTATATAGTTTGGATTGGTTTTTAAGGTTGTTGGTTGTGATGATGATCTCTTCCTTCTGGTGGTGATCTGATCTGTTCTGATGTTGGTGGTGTTATTTACTGTTTTTCTTCTCGTTCAACAAATATACAAGAAGAATCTTCTCTCTTTTATACATTATATGCATAATGATAAAATACTATGAATATAGATAGTATACAATGTATAGAATCCACATATTTTTTGAATTGAGTTTGTGGTTTGGTTTGGTTTACCAAACCATGAATGATGGGATGATGATGATGATGGATTTGGATGAGAGTTGTAAGGTTGAGATGTGTGTATGCGCAATCATGATATTCATGATGATGATGTTTGTTACGTTATCTTGCGTATAGAGAAGTACGTAAACTTTTAGATGAGGAGATGATGATGATCATCATCATCATCCTAATATTATACATAAGGCCAGACAGAAGAAAAGGGAACCAACAGCCAACAAAATTATATATTGAGTTTGGCTTTAGGAATGAAATGAGTACCTCTGTAACAAAACTTACATGTCCATTCCATAACATGAAAAAAAAAGTTGTTTACCCAAGAGCTCACTCACGTACACACACACTTCTTTTAATACTTGACTCTCGTCTCGTCGGACAGGATATGGGATGCCGCTGCTGCTGGTGCTGCAGAAAATAAATACATTGTGATACAATGTGTGTATAAAAGAGCAAGCTAAAATAATACTTGCTACATATTATATGCATCTTCTGTTATATATACATTGTATAAAATGTAGAGGAGGAGAGCTTTTGGATGTATGGATGTTGTTGAGACGAAGAAAACATCATTTCACGTAGGATGTAGTAGTTTTGGTAGTTGTAGAAGGTTCATTCCATATTTCTCTGTAGCAGGCCATAAGCTAAAAGCTTGAAGAGTTCGTTGGTAGGAAAAAGGAGCTCCTTTCTTGTTCATTGTCTTCTGTCTGTGTGTGGCATACACAAGAGGCAACGTCATTCGTGGGAAGGTTTTACGTGGAAATCCAGACCAGACACAACATTTTACGTAGGCACGCATATGTATATAAGAATACAGATACATACAAATGTGTGTGAGATGAGCACTCGAGACGAAGAGAAAAAAGACTCTCTTGTTATATACTTAGTTGGATTTTAGGTGGAGAGATGTGCATTTTTTGCGAATTTGTTGGAAAAGGACTTCAGACATCAATATAAATAATAGTTGTTGACATCATCAGCATAAGTACATATCCGTTGTGTGGTGAGGGTTTTACGTAAACCTCTAATTTGATTTAGAGCAAAAAAATGAGGAGCAAGAACCATGTCTACTTTTTAATGTTTTTGATCAGCTTGTGCAGAATGTATGAAAGCTTATAGTCTGGTTTGTAATGTAATAGTAAATGGGGATATGATTAGTAAGGGCAAAGGAATTACTGGGAATGAGGACGGAAATTGAGAATGGAACTTTTTACTATACTATTTCTACACTCTCATTGACTCGGCAGAGGAATGAATCGGACGGGATGCGTCTGGCTATGACTATGACTATATATCCTTTGGATGTAGATAGTAGATATGTTTTTGCAATATTGCGATTTTGTATAGTATGTGTGTGTAGTCTGAAGCGGTTCAGAGTTTAGGGCTCGGGTTGCTGTCGTATACTTTAGGATGTTTCATTCAATTCGAGCTTGTGAATGTTGCGTATTTAGGTGATATAGAATATATATGCAATAAGGGATATTATTTAACCCAAACGCATGCTGTAGAGTATACTGTCTATACGTACAACACAACATATTCTAGTCTATTATTGGAAATTCTTTTGAATTAGCCCAAATGTGAAATGATGATATTCAAATATGATTTTATNTATACGTACAACACAACATATTCTAGTCTATTATTGGAAATTCTTTTGAATTAGCCCAAATGTGAAATGATGATATTCAAATATGATTTTATATTGTATTAGAAGCAAAAAAGGTACATCGACCTTATATAACTAATTAGTAGTAAATACTGTAGGTTAAGTCAGGAAATCGTGGGACTGGGACTGGGAGTCCAAGCAGCTTCTCAGATTGTTTGGTATCATTCAAATGTCAGGAACTTTAGTATGAAATATACAATATACATGTACCAGTACCCATTATACCCATGCCATGCCATGTACGTTTCCGACAGAACAAACTTGACAAGTAAATATGTTGACAAGTGCGTTTTACTTTCTTTCATGCATATCAAAATCAATCAGAATAATGTATGTGGTATTATGTTGTGTTGCATAATGTATGAAATTATGGTTTAAGTTTTAAGTTTTATTTTAATACATTGATTGATTGATTCTTCTGAAACTGTATTCGAAAGTTGTAAGGGATAACAAGACATTTTGCGTTTTCATAATTAATGCGAAATGGACATTATATTGTTAAAAAAAATTCTAAACAGATAGAAATAATAGTATATACGGGTGTGGAGCGTAGGTTGGTACAAATTAATGCAATTATGAATAACTAGAGTCTCAATGAATTCAAATGGAGATGGCTTACTTTGATTACATTTCCTCCCAAATTAGTCCGGTTTCGTTTACTACTAACATAATTGGAACAACTAAATTATAAAATCCTGCATTTGTATCTCCCTAGGTCATAGGTACATATTGGTAGGTGTTATAATCGCCCTTTATAAGGATTTTATGATAATGGTGGACAATCTGAATTTAAAAAGTCTCTGGGACCAATTAAACAAAAGTTTTGCTTCGTCCTATCCAGCAGGTAGCCACTAACTTTCTTAATCTTTTCACGATAAAATGTTTCGTACAACTTTTGCGAGATAAACGTACAATTCCCACCACAAGGCGTAGTTAATGTATGGCTCTGCACCGTCAGGCTGTTCCGTTAAAACTTCGCAAACAACACGCATTGTTTGTGCTACATCCTGTTGGAGAAAACAGATGCGCATTTTTAGTGTTTCAATCCATATCCATTTGCTATAATGATCTAAAAGTATGTATGCGTTCTGTGAAGATTATGTATCAACTTACTCCAGTGGGTGGTATCGTATTCGCAAAGACAACAAGCACTTTTCTCCAGTCATTTACTCTGCCATTTGTCAAGTCTGCTTTATCCAGAACCTCTTCTATATCATTGGGATCAAATGACAAGTCTTCCCATGCTGTGCGAACGTCGTTTGCGCTAACTTTCCCATCTGGATTTTTGTCTTTCAACTAAAAACAGGAAAGTTTTACTTAAAATGTTTTTATGAAGGATTATGAAAGTTATGAAGAGTTAGAACTAAATTATTTCACACCATCATATGAAGAACTCTTAAAAATCCTGGTGATAAGCCAGCAGGAGACATTTCCACGGGTTCAGCCTCCCCTCTGTCTTTTACTGGCGGTGGTCTCCCTTCTGCCATTGCTCTCATGTAGGTTAGTGTCCATCTCAAAAGGTCCTTGGGTTGGGTTCTCATCGCTGACTTTGTATATAATTTCAATATTTGTGGGAGTTGAGGTGGAATCACAATATTTTCTAGACAGTCCTTATCTTTCGCTGACCTTCCACTATTTTGGTCGTTGGATGTCGAAGGTTCCCCATCTTCTGCCATTATTTCTGATGCTGCTTCTGGCATGCAAAATGATTACTTAACAAAACTTTTAAAAGTGAAACTGTTTCTTTAAAAGTTTAAAGTTCAACAAGGTACACAGTCAACCCTGGAACTTTCAAATAAGAATATTTAAGAATATTTTTTTCACCACGTTGGCAGTATAAATCCTAAAAACTGAGGATGCAGTTATGGCTGTTGCTTCAAGAATCACAGACAGTTGGCAATTGGCATGATGTAATGTATAAAATATGAAGTTCAAAGACTTTTATGGGGTGGATGAATTATGTGCAAGGTGAACGTATATTGATATGATGTGTTATGGGAAAAGCAAAACTTTCAACTTGCTTTTACCGCAGTACAAAAAAAATCACGCTATAATTGATTAGCAATAAAAGCATTGCTCTATTAGGCAAACTCATTTGTATATTTCCAGTGCATTCATCTGTGTGAAGCTTTTGGAGATTATCCTTGTGTTGTGGTATGCTGTCACTTGGTTACCCTCTTGCCTCTTGGTTCTGTTACCGTTCCATATACTCTGGAATACGCTGCGACCTGGAGGAGAATAAACTATACATGGAGTATGGAGTTACGAAGCCAAACCGAAGTACAGATTCGCATCTCATGTGCTTCCAATTCCATGCTACAAATTGTAGATTCATTGCGAAAAATGTTCTTTCTTTTCCAATAATTCGTATTTAATTCGAACATATTATTTTTTATCAACATATTACATTTTACATGCTCACAGGCTTAACATTCAGATCCCCGCTACACACACACTAAGAAATACTTGTGTATGAATTTACCATTTGAGTATACCTTCAACCTTGAACTAGCTGCAGTTAGAAAGAAGTGCATTCTACTTATTGTCTTATTGTATTCTGTGTGTATTGAAATTGATGGTGTTTGTATGGAGTATGGAAACACCTATTATTTAGGAACCGATGGTGGGTGACTTCCTTTTACCATAACCTTTGGTCCATCTCCATTTGGCAAAATGTTGAAGTCAAACACATCAATGGGAATGCCAAAGCGTGACGCAAGAATTGGGAATGTCCACAATGCTAGCAATGTGACTTTCAACTGGACAAGCTGAAAGAAACAAATAAGCTTGTTCTCTTGTGTATCCGTATTTTGTTAGATATTCGATTGCGCTTAGAACAGCTTGACGAAATGCCAATGTTGTGTCGACAAAATGTTGCTTTCCATTATCATCCACACAGATGCCCTCAAATGTTAGATATCTGGAGTAATTAGGTTCCACTGGGCCAGGGAAAAACATGGGAGCTCGTTTTAATCCATACAAATTCATGCCGTTCTTGAGCACCTTTGTTTTCACCGTAATAATTCCTGCAGTTTCAATTGCACCGCAGAGCTAAATAATAAAGACAACTATGCTTATAAAAACCCTATAATTAGCTAAAAACTAATTACTTTAATTGCTGGATTCATTATAATTACCGCTATTTCACCATCTCCCTCACAAAAGTGAATGTCTCCAAGACTCAAATTTGCTCCTTTGACATAGACCGGAAGCCAAATCTTTGAGCCCCGTGACAAATTCTTGATATCTGCATTTCCCCCATTTTCTCGTGGTGGAATAGTTCGTGCAGCTTCTTTCGCCATTTTTTCAGCTTTTGTTGGATCTTTGTCTGCATGTCCCAGAATTGCTAAGTGAGGCAATGGTAAACATGCCATGGAAGAGCCTTTTCCGTCAGGGGCAGAGTTGACGAGCTCAGATTCCCTGCGGTTCCACTCGTCAAGCAATTCCCTGGATGGGGCTGTTGCCACTATCCCAGGATGAATGACGCCTTGTAGAAAATGAAAAATGTGAAGTCATTTATGTTCATGTTTTTCCCATCCCAACGTCCCCACCCCCTTGTTTTTGTTTCGCTTGTGTATTATATTTACCAACGAATTTCACCCTTGGAATGTGTCTGCTTCTTGCATAAATTCCTTCAAAATCCCAAATTGCTTTGGCAGGTTTCTTAAAAAGATCTCCGAGAAATCCACCACCACCTCTGTTTTCGGGAAGGATTCCAGTGAATCCCCACAACATGTCTGGATGAGGTTGAATGTCGAGAAGTTCCACTTCCAAGATATCACCGGGTTCTGCTCCTTCAACGGCAATTGGTCCGGACAACACGTGTCCAATTGAGAGATCCCATTCGTAGATATCGTCAATGCAATCATCATTTTTACATTGGCCCCCTGTATTTGTTTGAAAATGTGATGTACTTTCTACACACCATAAAAACTTACAAACCGAGACTGACTTCTTTCTTATTGCAGGGCTTACCACTCCAGTCATAACATTCGATCTTGAAAACTTCATCTTGCTTCACTTCCACAGTTGCAGGAATATCAGGATGAAACCGATTGTGGAAATTATGACCTGGCATCTCCTGTGGTTTTTTGCTCAGGTCAACTTTAATTGCTGTCCGAACCATTTTGAAGATTTTGAGCTTCTGATTTAAATTTGGGCTTAGGACTAAAAGTACAACGTGCGTTGTGCTCACAGCCACTTTTGGTTTAATACTGTTTGTATCTATGCAATGTCGTGACACTTAAATGGGTGCAAAACAAACTGTGTATGTATAGATAGATGGTTCAGTATTAGTAGCAAGCAGTTGGCAACAACTATTTACCAAGCTTGAGAAGATAACTTATACATACCCAACACAATCACTCCAGGCTTAACGTGTCCACTTCTCTAGCTTATTAAGTATGAAAAAATGACAGATAAAACGCACGCAAACAGTTTCATTACATGCAAACATATTCCGGTTTGGTTCTATGCTCCATAAAAAATTTATATTCACATTCAATGTGCTCATCCACTCAACAACAACATTCAAGATTCAAAGTCGTTTCGTTTCATTGCTTACTTTTTTAATTAGGGAGTCACACTGTAAGCGTGTACAGGGTATGCATGGAAGCAAAACTTTTAGCTTGTAAGGACTGACGAATGATGCACAGGTGCATTTTTTTTACTTCAATCGCCATCCATGATCAATGCTTCTCTTTTACATGAGACATTTTAGGTATATTTTTTAAAATTCTGTATCCCTTGCGGGTATCTCCTGCTACATATACTTAGTTCACCTACAAACGAATATATACAATCTTTAAGTAAAGTTGGTCACGCATCGGTCCAGATTAAAACTTAAACATAGACATAAGCCGAAACTTGAATTGAAGCATGCAATCAAGCTCCGCAACCAAACTCTAACATTGCGCATACTTATTTTTGATGTGCAAGGAATAATACAAAGACAATATTTTATAATATTGTGTGTGTGTGGATTGTATTAGATATGTATGTAGGTAGAAGAAGAATGGTTTCAGATCTGAATGTCAACAATAGGCAACCATTTATGTTTCCAAGTTGAAGAGGTTGACACACATTATCAATTATCAAAGTTCGAACAAAGCTGCGTAAATTATCAGAGTAAAATGGCATGTGTGTGTGATGTGACATGATAACATTCAGTAACTTAAGTTCGATTTTATTCATACGTGACACCATAATACAATACTATATCTAAATAGGGCTCATTGTTATATTTTGCAGCAAAACTTTTACTGTCGCTGTTCACAGAGAACAACAAACAAAAACCAGAAAAACAAGGCATGCAATATAACGCTCAAGCAACAATTAAGCAGCTCATTATATAAAACAATACGCAAACATCCCAACAAGCGTATCACGAAACCCCTCTTTGATTATATATAACTTATCAGGTCTTCTTACACTTAATTACGACTGGACCGGACTTTTGTGATTTTATTAGGTTGCCGATTTAAAATGTAACATGAGATATATAGACGTTAGGTATTTTAGTTAAAGACTTAAAGTCCTCACATATTAGTAGAACTTGTGAATTTAAAGCATTTCAGCACTTTTGACTTTTAACATTTTTCACGTGTCGGAATTGTTCCAGAATATAGACTTCCAGGAATTGCTGGCTGCAATGGGTTTTTAATGTTGTCCTAATATGCTGTTACTGCCGGTTAGAGAATTCCAAATAACTCATTATTATTGCATTTCCAATCTTGGTCTATGATTGATCTAAAGAAGCGATTTTGGACGAGGATCGCAATAAAACTATCATAAGATATTAATTACCTGCTAACCTCTCTCCTATTCCTGCTAATTTTAATATTTCAGGTAATAAAGTCCTATCACATCATTTTCCTGTCGGCCTCGAATTTTAACTATTCTGCATCTACTCACACTTTGAAATAGTATACATGCATGCATACATACTACATATACATACCTGTATTGACTGTGCTTTACTTTCTGATTTCTGGCACATGTCATGTCACATGTCTAAGACACAGACACCTTATAAAGTGCATATGCACTTTTGCTCATCCAAAAATAAATCTTACATGTTTATAAAATACCTACAGTTTATCTCCAATTCTTTCATCTTTCCTTGTTGCTTCTTCTCACTTCACAAACTACTAATTCTTAAACCCAGTAGATTTGACATTCTAAAAAAAGTCATGATTTTCTATTTTCCTGTAACTTCTTACTCTTCAAATACCCAACAAATAATGTAGCAAGCATACATACAAAAATATATACATATAAGGGCTTCACAGGTATAGGGATCTTACATATTATAGTGAATGGACAATAATGCAATGACAAGGACAAGAAAAGAGTGAGCGAGCACAAAACCAACTCACAACTCAACCCACCAACAGCTTTTGGAACAAAGTAAGTAACATTCTTCGGCTCGTAACAAACTGCTGTGTAAGCAAAAGCTGTTCTCAGCTTTAAGGTAGATGTTGGTAGGCGGTAGGCATGGGATATGCAAAGCATGCATGGATACGATAATGATATATATATATATATTATGTTGCATGACATGGGCTATGGGTTCGATCTCTTGTACTTACGCACCGCACTGCGACTACCAACTACAAAGCCACATTGCATTCGGTAGCAGACGCCACGTTCGCCAGTCGCACTACTAGTCAGGAACGGGGAAAAAAGTTTCCCAGGAGCATCAGCAACCAACCAAACAGGATGGGAGAACCAGCCAGAAACAAGACTGGAATATAGCGTCAACATCTGAATCCTAATCAGCCCTTCTCTCCTCAACACAAAACAAAACACTCGGAGACGGAGTCCACTCCAAACTTTTAAAATATTAACGAAATTACTTGTACTTCTTCGAAATTATCAACTCCATGTTTTTGTGATACCGCATATCACGCTTATGTTGAAGGAAGACATTTAAAATTGTAAGTGAAAGGTACGTTAAAAAACTATTACGTAAAAGTGCACGCGTTATGATTATTAGTACGCATTTTGCATGCTTTTTTCCCTTGACATTACAAATTACCATCAACCACGTGCATTTGGTTTAAAATGTAAAATATTTTGATTTTCTTGCATTGCAGAACACAGAAGGATATACTGATACGGATGTTTCAATTTGCTGGATTGAATTTGGATATATTTGAAAAAACATTGAGAACTTAAAAAAAGGACTGGTGAAATAACAAAATGACTGATTTATTTGATCTCTCTACGTTGAGCGCATTGGCCCAACATTTTGCTTCAGTTGATGATGTCAATGAGTTAAAGTCAGTGCTGGCAAAAGTTCAGGATGATATGTCAGCAATTAAGAATTTCCTTGAGAGTAAATGTGGTGAGTTGAAAGTTCATAGCAGATATTGATTCATACCTACTATGTGTTTACAATGTTGAATGTACATGCTTATGATATGAATGTGTTAATTTAATTTTAATTAATGTTATTATAAATTTATTTGTATGATTTTAGGTGCAAACTTCTCAGATAGTTTGGGTAACAATTCCTCTACCAAAGTTCCAGTTATCCGAAAGCTAAGTGGTGTAGGATCAACAAATGCAACTACAATTACAGTAAATGGTGGGGTTAAAGATGAGCAGCTAAAAATGAAACAAGTTCCTGCAATGAATAGGAAGCCGGTTACAAATGTTAATGTAGGTGGTCTTCATTCCAAACCACCACCATTGTTACGATTTCGAGGTGGAGACATTGTGGAAAATGGTAGTGATAAGGTGAACATGAGCAGTAATAGGAATAATACTGCTGGTGTCTCATTAGCTGGAGCTGGAGTGAAGAAACCGGAACGATTTCAACGGAATTTTCTATCAATGAATTCTTTGAGAAGCTCAGCTGCACCTGGAATCAACATGCTTAAAACTAGATTGGTTGGTAAAACTAATGTTAGCAGCTCGTTTGGATCTGGAATTAGAGGAAATGGGAGTGTTAATTCAGCTATTAAAATTGAGTCAGAGTCCTCGTCTGATATTCATGAGGAGTCGTTTGCTCAAGAAGATATCAAGTTGAGAAATGGTAGCAGCAACATGTATAAAGCTAGGAGCATGAGCAATGGTAAATCCCATTTTACTTTTGTACTTTTATGTAATGATTCGAGAGTTTATAATTTAACTTTATGTGGCTTTAATATTACGATGCTTAAAAGATATTTACTTTTTGATAGGTATTTACAATTTACCTGAGGTGGATATGGAGGATATTGACGAGGGAGCCGAAGGTGAAAACTATGATTATGACGGTGGACAATTGGAAGAAGATGAAAACGCTGAATTTGGTAATCATCATTAACCATGGCTAATAAAGCCAAAGTTCCATGTATCTTTATTCATTTAAGCCGTCATTTTGTCTTTCGATTTAATTTAAAGCACTGGGGGATTCAAATGATCAGGGTGCTTATGATGATTCTTCCTATATGGAAATTCCTGATGACAATTACAATTACGAAGAAGATTATTCCGTTGATTATGGCTCAGATGGACTAGAAATTATAGGTAAATGACAAATCTAAATTCGATTAAGTTGTAGACAGTGAAGTTAGCCGAGATTTGACCCTGTCTTTCTTCCTCAGACGTAAGAAGCAACAACTCCAATTTCAAGATAATAAATCAGGATTCCTCAACCAGTGGACAAGTTCAAGGGCGTGTAACTTCAAAGAGAGCTCAGCTCCGGCGCATTACACCTCCTGACAATGATGGAAGTCTGCAAAAGGAATGCAAAGTGTGTCACGAAGCGATTCCATCTGATGCTCTCTTCTCCCATGTGATAAGCACACATTACAATGGAGAAATCCCGACTTGTCAAATGTGCAAAAAGACATTTACTTACAGACAAGGATTGATCTCACACATGCGTTATCATGACGCAGATAAGTATGACAAGGCTTGCTCCTATTGCGGGAAACGATTTATTCGGAAGTCTGATGTAATTATTCACGAGCGGAGACTCCATACTGGGGAGCGACCTTACCAGTGCCCTGCTCCAGATTGTAATCAAGGCTTCGTGAGAAGATATTGCTTGCTAACCCACGTCAAAACCAATCATGGGGAGCCATACATGTCGCAAATTAAAGCGGATGCTGGCAAAAGAAGGAAATCAAGCTAAGCTATGAAAAGGAATGAAAAGTTAAAGAATATCTTTATCATCACAGATTACAATCTTAGAGCAGCACAGAAAGCACGAGAAGCACCCTACCTGAATGCTGTATTGTCTCACAATTTAGACTTATACCTGTACTCATAATTTTCGCTCAAGATAGCAATATCCTAGTTAATTTTTT
>JAANSM010002501.1:0-14873 GCA_036850725.1 Orchesella villosa
CCCCATTGTTTTATTTCTCTTCTACTGAATGGATTAAGTAATATAAAAGCAAATGTTTATGTATCCAAAACGTGGCTTCGAAAATCCATTTGCCATTAAATAAGGTTTTAATTCGAAGAAACTAACTTGAAAAGACGAAAGTACTCCTTTCCCACCTCTTGTCTCTCTCCTAATCGTGAGTTAACTCAGCTCTGAATCGTATAGTTTGAAAATAAGTAAAGTTAAACCATGAATATTGTTATTGTTACTCAGACCATATACCTTTCTTTTCGACCAACAATTCCTATTTACTTTCAATACAAAATGAATGCACTCCAAGCGTTTTCTGAGAGTAGTGTAATCTAAAGGAAAATATTAGAGGAAAAGGAGGTGTGCAGATGAAGAGAGAATTCTAGGGGAAATTACTACTGTATCGACAAGAAAAGAAGCTGGAAGAATACAAACACAAGACACTAAAGAAGCATAAGCACTTCCAAAATTTAGGAAACACTTTTATACACACATAAACAGTGACAGCGAGAGAGAGGCTCACGGCTCACACTCTCTCAAGCAATACACATACAAACTCTTTCCAGGATAGGATACCATTAAGCATGGAGAATTGGCTTCAGAAAATAAATATACATTCATATTACGCGTTGGGTTGTAGGAAAGTGTCGTTCATTCTTGTCGTTACAGAGCTTGGATAGGAATCCATATATTCTTATGGTAGTCCAGTAAATACTCAGGTTGTCTTGTATCTCCTCTTACTCTCAATATATAACGAGTCAAAATGATAGGACGAAGAAGAGAGAGAGAAAAGGAGAGGAAGTGATAAATTGTTGGTGTAGGGATGAGAGGACACAAGACAGAGACGGTGAAAGTGATATTGATCCCTGGTTACACATCTCTCTGCTGCTCGTAGAATAACACACATCTGTGGCTCGCTTTCTGTTGTGCTATTACAATCCATCTAAGTTGAAATGTACATGCAACATTCCCATCGCTTTTTGTCCAACTCCCTCAATGGATATTTATTTCTTACCACATGTATACCAATACACCAACAACTGAAGTAAACCAAAAGACAGAGCAGGGCGAGAAACTCAAATCACGATAAGTCGTATTATTGGACGACTATTTTAGTGTTGGGCCATTTTACGAGGGACGAGAAGAGAGAAAAAAAAGAATCGTGATAAAAAAATTATGGTTCAGTCTATGAATGCAGTTGTTATTTTGTATTGAAAGGGAACATTTTTTATATTGGAGTAGACATAAATACATATGGCCCACTTCCAGATAAAGTGATACATATATAATGAACAGATTGCAGATCTCACTTTCCTCCAAGAAGCAGGAAAAAAAATGTGAAAGAAAGAAATTTACTGTTTAGGAAAGGCAATCGAAGCGAATGTGTACCACTTCAAGTGTTTTAAAATTCATGAAGGCATCGCTGTATGATAGCATTTTTTCTTATAATATAATACTTTCCTTTACTATTTCAGGGTTCGAGTTGAAAGACAAGGAGGTGCTTGGTGTCCAAAGAATCAAATTACATCAGAGACTGAAGAGTGGCTACAAGTAAGTTTTTTTTATATTCCATTTCTATCTAATTCAAAGTACAGAATATAGAAATAGTTTTGTTATCAATGTTGAGCAGTTGAACGTATCATCATTAGTATCTACAGGTTTGTGCGTGATCCAAGCGTGAGTTTTTTTTTGAGAATGTGCCATATGCCCTTCGTATAATTGGTTTTGGTTGTTCTTGGTACACTAGATCTGGATTTTGAGAAATAGATTTTTAGATTTCTACTCACAGTACTCAACTTTTTCTAAACTGGAACACAAAGTTCAGACATAGGCTTTTTTTATATGAAAAGATCGATTCTTTTTACATTTTTCATCAGCAGAAGATCTGGAATGGACAAGTTTAACCCGTTGAACTCTTTCGTTTGGATAGGGATCTCGTTGTATGCGTATATCGACCTACATACGCAGACTTGGACTGTTGTAAACATTCATTTTTACAGATTTAGATATGTAAAAAAACATTTTGATTGTGATTGTAGGTGTACACGATTTATACCCCTTGTGATACATTAAGTTGAATGAAATGACCTAACATTGTATACATAATACATCTGGAAAACGTTCATTCGTTTTCATGTTGTACCCTCAGCAAAAAAAGCGTTCATGAATGCAGACGGGTGTTCCTCTTACGATATTATCTCGATGACCGACATTCTTCTTAACACCGTTAAACAAATGATGACCGTTTATGTTTTTGAGAGCTTAGAACTACATTCGTTTTGTTTTGTACGCACATTTTTATAAATTATTGTTTTCCATCAACACAAGTTGAGATAAGATCAGTTTACATTTTGGAAGGATTGCTTGATTGATGCATGGATTGAATAGGAGCATGCTCCCTTGTGTGTTTCCTCAAGAAGAAAAACGACTGCGAACCATATTTGGTAGCAAAACTTCATTTGATAGTGACGGGAAATGACAGGAGTTAGTAATACATTTCACACCAAGTTTTAGTTTATCCATTCCAGCACGACAGTTTCCGAGGGAGGATCAAATGACTGAAAAATGCACATGAATTAATTGGGAGATGATATCATAACTCTTTTACTTGCGTTGCTCAGACTCTTCGTTCCCTCGTTCTTTAAAAAACATGGTTTGACGGGTGCTGAATGACAATTATATGTACCTTCCTATATGCATAATATGTACTATTTACTGCTTACTTATGCGGGTACACGATTGGTATATCGGCATAGTTTTTACAAACTCTTATATTTTTAAATACATATCTAAGCATATATATTTATATGCAAGTTAGAAACGAGTTCGTACTGTTTTGACAAGTCAAATCCGCCTTAGAAAGTTATGCAGACTTCCTGAGCAAAGAAATATATTTTGGTAGGCACATATAGCAGCCCCATGAATGGTTTGAGTCATGGAAGTAAGAGATCTAGAACATAATCCAATGGATCTCAACCTTGTTACATGATGTTTATTTGTTTTGTCCCTGGTAATACAGGATGCTAAAACCAAGGCTAAGCCAGGTTGTATCTGTATCCCATGAGTTGATTGAACTATGCCAGAAAAACGTAGAAAAGAGCTGATTTTCTGTTTGATGTTTCATGATGTTTGAGGAAATTAGTATTTGTTATTTTCTTGGAAAAGAAACGACACAGTATCTACTTTTGCCTTATCGTAAATTGTAAATCCTCGATACTTACTTGACTGTTTCCTTAGATTGATCTTCACGGCGTACATCTGATCACTGCCACAGAAACACAGGGGCGTTTCGGAAATGGACAAGGCCAGGAATATGCGGAATCCTACAAGATTTCCTACTGGAGACCCGAGCTAAACAACTGGATTCGCTACAGAGATCATACAGGAAATGAAGTAAGTCTATGCTTCCTGCCTTAAATGTTTAACATTATGGGAACGTGCTGTACTTTTTTGTACGGATAGGTGCTTAAACAAAGAGGATGTCTTACATCGACTCCTTAAACTCGTGATTAACCACAGAATCGGCAATTTCAGTTCTCTCGAAAGTCGATGCTTTCGCACCCAAAACATTGCCCTTTGAATGCTGACGTATCTATGTATTTGTTTTAGGTAATGAAAGGAAACATCAACACATATCTGGCACAAAAATCTGAGCTTAATCCGCCAATTTACGCGTCTAAACTCCGCATCATTCCCTTTTCCCGTCATAGACGTACCGTTTGCATGAGAGCTGAGGTTTATGGATGTGTGTATAAAGGTCAGTTTGTAAATTGATTCTTTTCAATCGTATTTGCAAATACAAATTAAAAACAGAAAATCATTTATTTTTTCTACGTTACATATTGTGTATGGTGAACATTAGAACGATCTTCTTTCTAGGTGGTCTTGTCAGCTACTCTATGCCACAAGGAAGTATGCGAGGAGATAACTGGAATTTTTACGACCATACATATGATGGCATATGGGATGGAAATCATTTGCAAAACGGGTTAGGAAGCCTAGCTGATGGTCGGGTTGGACCCAATAATTTTAAAGATGACTTTTACACTCATGAGCGTGGTAAGCTACAGACCGTATTACTACTGCAACATGCTACATTTAACTCTTAATGAATAGTCCTGTTGAGGGAGTATTATCACTTTTTCATATAATGTATTCAGTATAAATGTTTAACAAAATATTTTTCTGTTTTTATGCTATGTTAATACAGGAAAGGGATGGGTGGGTTGGAAGAATGATACCTCGAAGAATGGAAGCGAATCTGTGGAAATAATATTCAAATTCACTTCACCCCAAGAGTTCTTTGCAATGCACATTCACACGTCAAACCAGTTCACCAAGGAGGTTCAGGTAAGCAAAAGTCGAGCCAGAGGATATGTTTTAAGCCTCATAAATTGTTATTAGATCATAATTAACTGCTCCTAATTACCTTGAACGGAATATCATACTAACACCTGCTAATCAGGCTAACGTCAGTTAATTACTGGGTAGCCGCTGGGTACCTGTCATTTCCTTCACGTCCTCTGTCATGTACGCGGAGAAGCAAATTTATGCATATTATCATCTTTTGATGTTTTGTACGGATGATTATACTGATGCCGCGTTGTAAGTTAAAAAGGTTAGCACATTGTCTTTTAGACGGATCATAGTTTGTAGTGACTGACAGACATCAGGCAACTGAACCATGTCGTACAAGCATTAAAGGTATATCATATACCATAGGCAATTATATGCACAGGGGTAGACGCGGCCATACTTTCATGTGGCTACTTATATCTCTTAATATTTCGCCAATCTAACTCCACAAAGCTACATTTCCAAATTTGTAGACAGATTGAGAAAACATGTATAAAAAGTAATATAGTGAAACCTTTCTCACGAGATTTCGCATTTTAAAGCTTGCATAGTTAAAATTAATTTTTTGGCACTGACATACATAGGTTTTATCTACAAAGCTACACATGCTGTTTAGTGTATAGTGTATTGAATCAATGTGTTGTCCATTCATGTGAGCATAATATGATTGTAACTTAATTGTTTGTAGCAGTTTACAGTTTTATAGTGCTATTGCAAATACATTGGTGCTGTTTACAATCGCTAATAAATTTTCGTAAGTAATACATTATCCTTTAGCAATAGATGTGCAATATGTACATTGAACGTATTTTGGCAGCAAGGCGTATTTTGGCAGCAATAGTATGACTTACTTACGCTAGGATTGTTGGATTTATTCATATCCACAAGCTTATAACGATATTTTCGCCTATAATATGTACATCATTGTTACATGTTTAAAATGAGCAAAGCACACAAATTGTTTCTGAATCATCATACGGATGTGCAATTCAACCGTATCTCCAGCCAAAAAAGTATTTCGTTCAAGTCTACACATTATAAATTGCATAGCATGACTAATAAAGGATTCCTCCTTTCCCAGGCTAAAGTCATCTTGCGAATTTCCCGAAATCAGCTACAAATCTCTGGGGATCCCATCTGCGAAAGCAATTCAAGGGAAAATTTCGTCTTCCTTATGTATACATCACTGAGTGAGCCAGTCTGTTCTAAAGTGTTACTCAAAAGAAGCGATAAAACAAACTTGATCGCACATCATACAAAGTTTCGGCTGGCTTTGCATATGATGAGAAAGTCATAAAATTCGTCTTTTGAGATAGATACAGAAGATAACGATACTGCGAACAAATTTAGTTCGGTATAGGGAGGTAGTGAAATAAGAAAAACATTGTTCAAAAGTATATGATTTGCAGCTTCCAACATAAAAGGAAAAGAAGCTCTGATGACTAACGGCCCAAGGGAATTGTAATGATTTGCAGATGATGAAAGATCTGAGCAAGAATGAAAGTGTGCATCGTTATTTGGCACTCTTCATTAAACTCGTCAAGTCAAGACTTTGTATGTGTTTTTGTGTGAATTAGATACACTATTGGCAATGAAATCCATACTGCAGCAACTATTCAATACACGAGATCTTTGTGGCAGGCTGGCAAAACTTTAGGCAAAACAAAGCACTAAAAAACCTACTTCTGGCTAATTAGTATTCAAGAAACACTTCTCGCTTTGACTTTGCAAGTGAACCAGATTTCCACTTGCTTATTGCCTTCGCTTCTCTAACTGAAGTTGAAACAAACCTTGATGCTCGTACTAGAAAGAAAAGGCAGGCACTGTTGTACTGTGTAGGATGTGATGTGATACTCAACTCAAGTACGCATTAGTACTGTATCCTAAAAAATGATTACTATTTTTTAAGTCAATAAAATAAAAGTCTGAAACTACTCATGGACTTAGAAAATTAGACCATTTCACATTTATTAATTTCAAAATTACGACTTAAAACCTCTCAAGGGCAGAAATTAACAATAATTTGCCTTTTACTCCAAGCACCAGTTTTTGGTTAAAACATTTGATTTTTCTACTAATTAGTAGCATTCAAGCGGTGCTTATACATGTAAGTGAAAAATAAATACACAATTGAGAATTTATACTTATAAACATAAAAAATTAGTGTATTTATTAGCTATCAAACAACTCTGAATTTGAAACGACAAACGATGAGAAGTACACAGGTGAAATGCTGAATCATTCAGAAAGTTCGTTTGAAATTCATATACTCTAGTAATTGTTCGTGCTGAAGGGTTTTGAGCTTGCAGCTCCCGTGCTTATGGTTTGGTTTTGAATTGTACTATCCATGAAAGTATACAAGCCATGCATAAACAAACCCGATCGTTTTCACTGCATCAATGTTTTAGAATTTAGCACTAGCTTTTCACTCAAGCATGAAGAGACTTGTGCAAGTAAAGTGTTTTAGACTTGGCAGCAGTACAATTTCATGCACATTTTCACTAATGGACTCATGTTTTCTAAAAAAAGAAAGCATCTGTATTTTTCCCATGGCTTGCGGAGCTGCAACAAAAATTGTTTTCCGTTCGGAAACATACAATTGTGTGGGCCTTTGTCTTGTATAAAACAATGAAAAAGTAGTATATAAGTTGCTACTAAAAACACTCGAGTAATATCACATAGAGGGATATGTTGACGCATTTTTTTATTTATGCTCTTGAGATGCAAACCAACCACCTCAAGCTCTTTATTCTATCACAGAACATGGAAGGTGCTTCTACCTTCTACATTCTACGTGAGGATCTGCTTTAGGCATTTTAAAAGAGAAAAAATTCTACTATGAACACAACAACAAAGACTTTCGTATGAAAAATGGATCATTTCAGGATCAGAGAATGGGTTTTTGTTTGAATCAAGGTAGCATGGGAGAGAAAATAAAAGTAATATCCTGAAAGTAAGAGTTATACAAACTTAGCATCCAACCGTCGAGGTACTTGTTGGATACATGACCTGTTTTGCTATATGCTATATATACATACATGTTACCCTGCGGATGGAGCATGGACTGAAACAGTTAAAGTATTTTCTATCTAGAGACGTAGCACTTTGTACCTACATAAAATACATTCAAACTGCAGTAAAATACGATATTTCACAAGAAAATATATATGGTATCTTGTTTATGAATCTAGATACAAAGTATGTAATATGCGGAGCAAAAGGTAGTAGTCGTCAGAAGTGGAACCAAGGCACAAGAGCTCAATTTTACCTGTCTTCGCTTCAAATACCTTAGCTTTCTTCTCATTCTTTCCACTTGAAACTTTCCTTTAAGTCTACATATTACCCAAGTGTAACAGGATCTGAGACTGAGAAAGAAGCATGAAGCAAACTGTGCACTCGTTCTACCTTTTTTCTTCTTCCATTTTTGGTGGCTCCCTGGAGCTACACTTATTCACATCAGTAGATGATGCCCTATTTGGCATTATGCTGGAAACGAGAGAAAAGAGAAAGTGATCTCAAATTGGATTTATTGTGAACATCGAAGTGTATTTGAATGATGAAGCTGTCTACTTCTTTGCCACAAAATGCCTTTTCTTCTGTGCTTACTCGAATGGATATAATGGAATATTTGCTACCTAATGTATATTCCACTGGGGAATGAGCTACCGTTGTTGTATGTATGTGGGTGTATATATATGGATGATAAAATAAGAAATTTAGTACAAGACACTGTTTTCCTTACTATTTTCATCTCTTTTTTCTATACTTTACTTTCACCATGAGCATTCTGTTGACTATATTTATTAATGTGAGTTTCTCCATATTTGAGCTTTTGGCCAAGTTGTGCAGTATATATAGGAAGTCTTTTTGTGATAGCTTGCGGTAAGTAGCGAAGACTAAACATTTACGTTTACTCGTACTTCATTTTATGATAACATTGAAAAGTGCAGATTCAAGGGAGCTGTACTACGTTTAATGTGTTAGCTCGTAATACTAAATTCGACCTAATTTCAAAGATAATATGCTGCCGCACATGCACATTCTAGCAGAAGTTAATACTTTGGTAGTGCTTATGTAGCTATTCACCAGAATAGAATACCAGAATCGATTTGTATAAGAATTCGGAGTCATGTAGTATCTTACTATCAGGAAATATACTGAGAATTTAAAGAACTTCCACTGTGCATTTTGAATATCAGAACATTCAGAACACAGACGGACAAATAGGTCGAACCTATGTGCGTCAGTAGTAACAAATACCTATCTAATATTACCCGTTCCGTTCTAAAGTCTAAAACAGCTATCATTGTTGCAATAGTCATAAGAATTTTCCTATCTTCTCTTCCAGGTATTTTCTGAAGCTCGTGTATTCTTCAGTACGAACGGGAAAGTGTTCTCTGGGGATTCGATAGTCGTCAAACAAAAAGAGGACTGTATTTTTGAAGAGCCTAGAAACATCACAATAAAACTTCACCGGAGGGTTGCTCAATACATAAAACTTCAATTGTTCTGGGCTGCTAAATGGATTCTCATCAGCGAAGTTACATTTGATGCCCGTAAGTATACGCCGTGACTCTTGCCGTATTTGTAAAATGGAACACATTTGCAAAATTAAAGATCTTTGGCATCCATCGTAGTAGCATATATACAGTTCAAAAGTTATCGGTTCAAAAACGATCTTATGGATTCCCCGTGTCATTTTATAACCTTGTATGTATAATGGCACTATAAATATTGATCCTCAGGACCGGTCGGTAGCCAACGTGTAGTCCATAGCGGCATAAGTCCCACGTCGTCAGAAGATGGTTCGTTGGCTCAAAGTGATGCTTCAGGCTTAGGTCCAGGAAACACGCTTTCCAGGGAAATTCCACGTAAGTCACCATAAGAATGCAATAACAAAATGATGCATCAACTTTATGTGCAACTATTTTCTTTTTAGTCGATTTTCTTTTCTTTGTAAACTTTTGGTTTGCAGAAACGACAAAGTTTTTTTTGGATTGGATTATGAGTTCAATTTCTTTTTTCCCTTTTACTATTGTATTGTAAAGTTATGACTATTTTGAAGATGCACATAGTCGGATATTATCTAACAAAACTTATATTTCCTGCTAAGCGTTGACAGGTTCACCTGCATTGAGTAATTCAAAATGGAGTCCAGCAACCATAATTATCACTGCAGTTATCAGCTCCGTACTCGCAATCATCATAATTCTTACTATTCTACTGACCGTAATACTAGTACGAAGGAGGGTGTTGGGAAGTAGAAAAGTACCAAAAACACCGGAAGGCACACTTCCGTTTGACAACTCCAATGACTTTGGCTATGCATCGCCAGACGAGATTCGTAAATACAAAATATCAACTAGTGACTACACTGAACCATTCACAACGGCGCCTGTTGCAGCAGCACCACCACCACTAACAACTTTTCCAAGATCTTCTTTCAACCCATCAACAACCGGTGGGGATTCTGGTGTTGGGAGCAAGAGAATGGCTGACTATTACATTTGCACACTCATTCCTAATGCAACTCAACCAACTGTCGCAGGTAAGCGTACATCCGAACATAAAGAATTAAATGAGTGCTTAAAGTTACTTTGCGTAAAGGTAACAAGGGGAAATCAGCACAATTATCATTTCTTTCTAATTGTAAAAAATTTCATAGACACGACCGAGCATAATTTAGACAACCTCCAAAACACGATTTTTTTCAGCTGGGAATTGGAAGTTTTTTTTGTACCCAGGACGTTAGAAGGAATATAGCTTTTTAAATATGGAACAAATAGTCAATTTAATAAATATGACCATAGCTGTGAAACCATTTCATCTGAACATGTTCTGAAATATGTTTTTCTAATGTAGCCATGCATCATTTAGAGGTTCTGCTAATTTGCATTTTCTAGTTTGCCGTAGAGAGTCCCTTAAGACAAAGTGAAACGAGCGCTACTTTAAATGTATGTATGTATATCTAGCAAAACATTTAGCAGCTTCGCCGGTGAAATATATAACAAATATGAATGACCCATTCCGGCATCAATAAATATCTTGCTCAAAACGCATANGTATGTATGTATATCTAGCAAAACATTTAGCAGCTTCGCCGGTGAAATATATAACAAATATGAATGACCCATTCCGGCATCAATAAATATCTTGCTCAAAACGCATAGAATGGCAAAATGGCTCGCTAGATACGTTAAAAAGTACCCTCGCACAGCAGCTATCTTACTATACACACCTTTCAAACCTAATGTTAAATTGTATGGTAACATTGTACATCATAGCAAGATTTCATGCTAAAACTAGAGCATCCATTTTTCATGTAAATATTTAAGGTCATAGTCGATAGCCACGCCAGCACAAGCTGATGCAGTGTTGTACTTTTTCTACCGACGACCATACAATATACAAGAAAGGAGAGCTGAATGATAAAATATTCATGGGTGTCTTGGGCTTTTGAGTTGGGGTACTAGCACATTCATAGTTTTTATTTTCCATAGGGTTTCTTTTGAACATCGCATATATAAACTATTTTCTGACTACCATTTCTTTTGTAGCTTTCGAAACGGTACACACACACATACATAATGTAGTAAAAAACGAAGTAAATTTTACTATTTTCGAATTGCCTCATTCGGATAGGTACTTTCACCGTAGTGTGGTGCCTCCACTGTTCCCTATGCCATTCTATGAGCACCAACTTGGAAAGGGTTTTGGTCTATTGTAAGTTTGTGCAGGAAAAGTCAGAGAGTATGACATCCAAGAGAATGGGCACATAACGGAAAATTACAAGTATACATATGTGTTTTTACTCTCCTCATTCACAGTCAGTCTGCTATGAAAAGAAAGCGCATAAAGTGATGATGACGACCGTGATATGATGGAGAATATATGTAGCCTACTCGGTTTCTGAACAATGCTTCAAGATGTTCATAGAGTGTTGATCGATGGAAGACTGAAAGAAATAGTAACAGTGTATAGCAGTGACTATAATAGTTACAATGAAGTTAAGGAGGCTGCTCCAGACTTCAATCGTAAAGTAATACTTAAAGTGAATGTTTTCAACAATAATATGTTACTTCCATCTTAGTCTCCGTGTAAGCTTCATGTTGATGATATAAACCATACTGAAACGAATAAGGCACACAATAAGTGAAATTTACTGGCTCAATAAAAAGGCCATGAGCAAGGGTGCCCGAACGCTGAAATAGAATAGATATAGAGGTAATAAAAGTACATAAATACAATAGCTCCACTCCACACCAGTAGATCCATGAATCTATAGTTTAGAGATACGAAATAAGCATCTTCGAGACACACTCTTTACGAATATAGAAACATGTTAAGTGAATGCATTGAGACGAGACAATATGCCTTCGTATTTTATGAGTGAATATGAACCGCACTTTCTTTAACTGAGGTTATAGATTCCTTTTTGCAGTATTTAATGTATTACGAAAACTCAGTAGAATGAAATATTCCGTCTCACTTATATTTGACCAGATAATGTAAATACCTTTCTAAAATTTAATATTAACAAGATTATAACGACTATGGTATATTAAAAGGCTAAATTAAGAGCCCCGCTGAAATTGATAGTATAGTAATTATACTACCCCAAAATTGTCAACTGATGTTTATGTATATACATTTAACGTGCTAACAAGTTTAGGTATATTTCAGTTTAATAGAAAACGCATCAAGGCACAAGTGTCGCCTCCAAGTAAAAGCTACTTGATAGGTTCCCCTGTAATGTAATAATAACCATCATCAACAAGGTGGGGCCTAAATAAACAGCCATATTTGTGTTAGAGTTGACATGTACATTATACCTGAAATTGGAAAATTATGGTTCGTGGCTTTCCATGTTGAGCTATTTGATTTTCGTCTGTCGACATTTACAATATAAACAACCGTACAACTTAATTAGGATAGATTTTCCTTTGCCTCTGTGAGCTGCTTCCACCGGTGTCTAAAAGCGTACAAAATGCAGCAACTTTTTAGTCAATGCTCATGATGGAAAAATGTGGGGGCGCTGGGGGAAACCTAATTCGATTCCATCATTTCCGTAAAGGTACGCTAAACTTTCACTGATCACTCTCATTTCTCATCGCGTGGGTCACGAAATGGAGAAATAAACGACACCGTGAGTTCACTACATTACAATAATGCGGCAGAAGAGGAAAAGTGTAAACTCCTGAGATATTGGTTTCTATTCTTTTTGCTTTTCAGTGATATGACTATGGGGGAAAGCTTTCTATAATCACAATAGGCAGAGCATTTTTGGTTGACAGTTTATATTCTTAAGAGGGGTGTGTGTAAGCGATGGCAGAAGCAGCAAAATGGAATAGAAGGTGTGCCACCACCACCACCACACTCAAAATATTTACGCTAAGATTATGTGCATTCATGCACTTCTCCTTTACAACGACCTTACAAATAGTATGAAGTTAAGTGCCGGTGTTGGGTAAGATAAGAGATAGGGAGAAAATGGATCTTAACTTTCTTCCCGTAGGCACCGTTGGTTTTGTAATGTGGGAGCAGTAATGCAATGCAATGGTATCAACATCAATGGTTATGTATAGCACCCATCTATAGCATTCATTGTGCTGTAGCTACACGCGTGCGGTATAGATACTGTCTATTTGTTGCTTAAAGTTTGGTAGAGAAAGCGAGAAAAAATAGAAAGAATGTTGCCCATTGTATGCAATCCCCTGTAAAGGGGCAAAAGGAAAGAAGAAACAGCAAGAAAAAACGACAATAATTCGTTTAATGGCTTTCCATCACGCACTTGACGACACCCCCGCACGCGATTACGTTCAACTGAGCACATCACCTTACAGCGCACACAAATGGGTATACATAAATAGTGGTTACAGTTTTAGACAAAAGTAAAAATAGTTGTACTCTTGTACTTCATACAGTGCTATCAGCCAACATCGAACTACATATACATTTCCTACTACATGCGTATACATATGGTATTCGTGCTTGGTGTACACTTTCTTGTTCAAGTTGTACAAATGAATTATTATAATTACAGTAGAAGCATATCTTGTAGTTTTTGACAAGTAGATTTGAAATAAAAATGTGAATTGTTGGTGATTATGCTTCTTTACGTATAACTAGTTACGTGAAGTATTTATATACTTACCCATTTAATTGCTAAAATGAGCATCTCATATCGCAAGTTATGTATAATACACCCTTTTCATTTGACAACCTCCTGCATGAATATTTCCGCTGAAGCTCATCTGGTTCATCTACTTTATAATATGGTGCGTTTATTATATCAGTAAGGATAAATCAACTCGCTAGAAAATGGTAGTTCCGATATGAGCGCCGTGAGTATAACTTTCCCCTTAAAATTATCCACTCCGTCTCGTTACATTAAGTAACGAAGTTCTAGTTGGCATACATAAATAGCTTGATTGAATTTGCTACTATCCCTTCAGGATAATTTCTTGCAACGATGGAATCATTCTCAGAATTAATTGATAAAGCTGAATATTCATTGGCATGCTGTCGCCTTGTCCTTTGAGCCCTATTCTAAAAATAGTTTTCATGTTTACTTGTTTACTTTCTTTTGGTTCGTATTCAAAGTTGCAACAAAGCGACAAACCGTCGGTTCCTAAAGTGTCCTGTACTGTCCATATTATGGGATTGCATTTGTGCATGTATATACTTACGTTGAAAATATGAGAACGCGCGCTATTAAACAACATGTCCAGTTTAGATTAGATAGAGTGAGTAGCTGGTCGTGGTCATACAAACAGAAGAGAAAAGTCGCCTTCGGTCGATAGTAGAAATTCATGAACCCCACTGTATACCTTCGAAGAAAGCCGGTGGGAACTCAGTGGACTGGTCTCCATGATATTAAAAACATTTCACTGGTATGCTACATGAACCACACGAGTCTTATCTCGTTATACAGTATAAATTATTGTGTAGTTCATTTTTCTTTTTCTGATCCCCGTCTCGTGTGGACTCGCCCAAGCATAGTTTCCTTCCATTCTTATATGAAACACACAGAAACAGGATGCATGCGTGCATTTTCATGCAGTAATTTGGTTCTCAGGTGACATGAAATGCAATCAAAGTAGGCCATTCTGGCTCCAGGAATGGGACTGAAGGACTTTCTAGGGAAAAATTACTACGGTTTTACTCCTTTGCTCATAAAATACCTACGGCAGAATTATGTTATTTCACTCAATGGCCAGTCCATCAAGTCAGACAGAACAACCTGGTACAAGTAAAAACTTGTAAGGAGATCATATACTGGGGAAACCCCGAAATGAAGTAGAAAAATCATAAACACAGCTTTCTCTTTCCTCTATGTTTACTACTGCCATATTATATGAGTCGTCTTATATTCTCATTTAGTGCGTATAATGTTAACCTATTACCTACAGCACACAGCATTGTTATGTTAAGCAGATGGTCATACAGCGGCAGAAAGGAGAGTGAAATGTGGATTTATATTTCCAGAAAAACACAAACGAAGGGTG
>JAANSM010002502.1:0-14872 GCA_036850725.1 Orchesella villosa
GTTGCTGTACAGCGGATAATGAGCATGTACATTTTACTTTCCCTTGTTCTCTTGAAACGTCGTTTCGTTGCTTTGTGTTGTGACTACAGAAATAAAGTTTTAAAAAACTAGTTGGCGATGGTGAGCAAAATAATGATGCAGTTTACCAGAAGAATATATCGTCTTTTTTGAATCCATGTATTTTGATGTTGTGAATGTGATGATTGGCGCTCCTTTACGTCTGAATCTAAACTCCACATCAATCGTTTGCTACCATAGACTTTGTACCAGTGCAGTGGAATCCTACCTATCCATTTCCTATCATTATATTTACAAGTTCGATAACACATTTGTAACCAGCCATTGTCACAACCACAACCAACAGACATATGTAGTACAGGCTTCGGAAACTACTTCCCTGCGACATTAAACGTCCCAATATTTGCGTATAAATTTTTTCTATTGCAGTTTGTTGCAGGTACAGTTATTAATTTATTACAAATCCAATTGAATAGACGTGAAAAAATATAAGAAACATGCCGAAATTTACTTTTTATTAGAGTTCTGCCATCTTTGTGCTACATGCATACTATTCAATCGTAGCAATTGCATGGGGAAAACGGATATGCTTTAATATTATAACTCAAGTCTAAGCCGAGGTCGCTTGAAAGCTTAGTTAATAATAATTTATTTTTGATTGTAGTTTACATTCACCGTTGTTTTCATCTCTTTCATTTTAGCAGCAATTTATTAGCAGGTTTGAATTTTTTCTGTCTCATTGTGTATATTTTATCTACACGGTATTGTATTGTATTTACCGAAGCAATGGTTATAAGAATTTCATTCACTTCCACCCATACTTAATACTACTTAAGATTAGAGATGAAATAAGCCCTGCCTTGTGAGCAACACGTACACCCGCAGCTTTCAAGATTTTACTTTTAAACGAGAGAAAGTTAAGTAGCAATAGAATTGACGAAGTAGCAGTAATTCTACAACTCTCGTCTGCCTGCCGCCTTGTTAAAAATCCACTTCTTTCTACAAACTTGTACAAATCGTGATGGGTTTGTTCGTCCCAATTCTTCACGTATGTGAAAGAAAAGTTGAAGGATTTCTTGTTTATGAAAACTTGTTACTTTTTTTATTTATTTTTATCAAACTACGAACTCGTACGTATATAGCTCTCAGCACTCCACTCTTCTCCACCATCTGCTAATGTTTCCAATCAACCAAAATGGAGCAAATCGATTGGAGGAAAGAATCAGCAAGACGTGATTTTTCTCTCCATTCCACTTTCTTCTCCTCCCACAATCAACTAGGCTTCAAATTTTTCCTCGTTACTTCACGTTCTACATCTTCAACCAAGCAATTGCCTATACAACCCAGCACAAGGAGTTATATATATATATTATACAACCACACATTCTTCCTTCCGAGGAAGCTTCCTCGCCTACTCTACTATATATACACCTCATTACAGTATTGAGCACACTTTTACCCGGAATAGAATTACTTTCCATTTCCTGCTGATCTCTTCATTTCCTCTTGGAAATTAAAATGGAATTTTTCGACACTCCTAGTCAATACAAACACACTCCATCTTCCAAATTCTCAAAGTACATTAATATGGATGGAAGGACGCTGAAGATGATAATGCATATACGAAACTTTTTCAGAGCAAAGTACTTATGTCATTATGTGCTGTTCAATTATGGAAATTACATTCGTGGAATAACTAGATTTTCCCATGCAACAACAGGAAAAGCACTGGTGGCCCATCATTACTATATCCATCCACTCTATATTGACTACACTACAGGGATTTGGATTTCATGCTGAATGCAATCAATTACAGGATTTCCGTCCTTTTACTAAATCAGCAGTATCAACTAAATAGCGTACAATTTTACTGTGAGATGATGATCATGATAATGTGATGACGACATTGGCATTGATACTCTAAAACAATATAATGTAGCATAACCCTTTGCTTGAAATATTACTTTTAAATTTAAGGAAGAAGCTAAAAAAGGGTATAGGAGGTGGGTGGCTCTAATTTCATTTCACATTATTTGCAAACGCGCGCTACTTGCTCATTTGTAATGAATTATTAATGCTCCTCCGTCCCCCTTTCTCTCTCTTTAGCTACTCTCGCTTATTTTCCACTCACTTAAAACGAAAGATTGTTTTTAGGCGATGTTCTTAAAATAGCATTAAAATGCTAAGGCGTTCAGCAAGCAGCTGCTCTCTGCTTGCTTTCACCCATAAGTTTCCAGTCAACTAACGTCATTATTTCCGTGTGTGTAGATTTAATCTATGATGCAAAATATATCACGACACTAATACATACTACACCAACGCATTACGAAAACGGGGACGAGGATGATGCTGATGATAAATTCTCGTCTTATACTCTTTTTATCAGTGACATTGCCCAAGATTACATTAGGGACGATGAATTTGGTGTGTGCTGCTCTGTGTATTCAATGTGTCGCCTGTGATTAGGAAAGTTGTTGGGGGGAAAGCTGTATATTGAAGTTGTTGATGCGTGTACTACTTATAATGTTCAAATATAAATACGTATATCATGTATAATACCACTCACTCAACTTGTGATAATGTATAGTCTTGTCTTAATGCTTAAAAAAGCATGCAACTAACTTTTTCGCTGCTTGTTTCTCTTCTCAACTCTTCTTCCAAAAGTTTTTTTAGTTCTAGAAAGAGTTTTATATGCGTCTCTAGGTAAATATATATACATCAAGAGGAACAGGAAACCAACAGGCAACATTATTTCAAGAGCAGTCACCCATAAATTCTAGAGCTGGCATGGCATATTAGTGAGCTCTAAATAAGGTATGAAAAGTATAAAAAAAAGATAAGCAGGCTCGAGCTCAGTTCCATGTAATGTTATATGGATTTACATGTAGTCATATGTAATTCTACTTAGTCAAGCAAATAACATGGATATTTTAGAAGACAGAAGACTACTGAAACTATCATCCGTAACAAAACTGCGTAGCGTCAACGTTGATAGGAGGTATAGCTTAGCTATAGTGGATGCATCTCGCAATAATCCACATTCAGTCTTAAATGCCAAAGAGGGAAAGGAATTTAGGATGAGATAAAGTATAAGATACAAAACTATATTCCTTCTTCCCACCTTTTCCTCTTGGTTTGATCATCTGTGAAAGTTTTTTACGAGTTGCGTCTTTTTAAGAGAAAAAGTTCTTTTTTCTGTTCTCCCTCTCAACCTCAACAATACAATCGGTCCTGATGATGAAGAATGGGATGGGGACAGGATTCGTAAAGGAGAGTAAATAATGACGATAATGAAAACTAAAATGAGAAAGATACGAGACGTGTCTCTAAGAAAATATATACAGATTTAAACTGACTTAAACCTATAACCCAACTTATTGTTCTCCCTCTCTATGTTCCATGTTCTTTTATTACTTTTTTGAGAAGCGCCATAGTTGATATTACTGTTTTAAAAGTCTCTTGTATTTGGACAGCTCTCGTCATACACTAAGAGGACTCTATATTTGATAACGACATAAAGTTTTCCTTGTGATGTAGTACCTAGTACATTCTTTTGGACTTGTGGACACTTGATTTGATTACGACAACTTTCTGTCTTGTCTTGTTAGCTCTTAAAACAATAAAAGCCCAACTAAAATCGTTTTTAATCACGAAACGTTACAAGCACTTTTTGAACAACCTATATAAACTCTCTTCCATGTTCAAAAGTCCCAATTTACCTTCAACCTAGTTTAGTTTCAACAGCTAAAAATTGCTTTTTGCTCTCTTCAACCCAGGAGCAAAAGGAAGTTGGTGGTTAGGGTTGGACATATTGCGTTTTAAACTACAAAAAGGATCTAGGGAACAAGCTCAGCTACATTTTATTGATACACTCACTTGACTTGATTCGATTCTTCTCTCTTTTTTTACATTTCAGCAATCCCCCACGGATTTGATTCCTTTCTCATCTTCTCATGTTTATCCACAAGGAGAAGAAAATATTGTTACTAAAAGAAAAAATTGTTTTGTGTATATATAAGACGTCCGGAAGACGATCCCGGATTGTATATACGATTATATGGACATATTTTTATTACATTTTGCAACCGTACCTCAAGCAAAACTTATTTTTTGTTCAATCCAAATCCACCATCTGCAGGTAATCTGTCCATTCCATACATATTTTTGTAAACCTTTATATCCACCTCACTTTAGATTTACGTTCTTCATATTTTACTTCACGAGGATTAAGATGAATGTAAACTAACGTCATACTAAAACCAAACCAAATCTAAAGCCAGCAACAGTTATATATGCACTCTCATAAAATGGAGAAGCAAAAACCTGAGAGTTGAACTGTAAAGGAGAGAAAAATGCAAAGTATAAAAAAGGGATAAGCTGAAAGGAAAACTATATGTTTATTGTACACAGAAATAAGATGAATGTTGGAAAAGAAATGGAATAAATGGCAGATGGAAATCTCATATTGTGCATTGTATGCATACACATCCGTTTTTAGCTACGTTTATTCAATCCGGCTCCACAACAAGTATATATCAAGCTTAGCTTAACTTGGCTTTTGGCTTACAAGTTGGGATCTATAAAGCATTAAAAGATGAATGGAAAGAGATCGAATTTTTTCTCCAAATCTTCCCTATAACCCACTCACTTTAAGTTTATAGTCAATCTGTTCTGAGAAGGAGAGATGTAGTTCGAGAGAGCGTGGAAAGAAGGCATAAGTAAAAGGATCTCTCGAGGAATAAGAGGTTATGTACATATGTGTACAGGGCTCGGAGAAGGAAAATTGAACGGAAATTTACTTATCTGAAGGACATGCCCTGTATCCTCTGTCTACCTCTTCCTCTACAGTGTCTACCATGATGCCCTCCGCACTTTTCTCCTGCTTATTTCCTCTGCCTGTAGACTCTTACGTCGACTGACTTCTTCAAGAAAATTTTTCGCTCTTTATCAAATCTAACCCTGTAAAGACATCCTCTAAGATTTTTTTACGGAAATCACGTAACAGTAAATAAAGCATTTAAGTGAGTCATCCAATCCACCAATTCCCTCTTTCTTCAGACTTCAGCTTCAGCCAAAAAAGAGAAGGCATTCTAACCAAGACTTTTCCAATTGCAATGGGCAACTTCATCATGTGTACGGTACATACACCTAGAAGATGAGCAAATCAGAATTGACTGATTTGAGTAAACTGCACGGACGAACATAATATACTGAAGGCCTCATCATCACATTACATTTCCAAGCTTAGAAGTCATCATCGCAAAGGATAAATCCAATAACTTGAATTTCCCCACTAAACAATCCATCTGTATGTATTCATTTGGGAAACGGATGCAAAAACATATATGTTACTCAAAGAAATTGATGAGTTGTAGGAATGAAATTATATGCTACGTAGGACTTCATAGAAATGAACGAAGTTGGATATTAAATGAATTATAGCTCGATCGCCCTATTTCTAATATATAATCCAGAAACAATGGTGGAAAACTCGGAGGTGAAAACAGAGGCGAAGATGACGTCGCGTCTTAAAGCACTGGTAGATAAATCTGTCTACATGTCACCAGAAGTTGATGTGGAACTACGCAGTTATGCTACTAAAATTGTATCCAGTTTTTTAAAGAATCCAATTTATGTTTTGCATCATTACGTTAAACTTCCAACATTAAGCAAACAGAGGGGTTCCAATCTATACGGCTGCCATAAATAAACATGTTGACTGTTTACAAGAATGGTCATTAACTATAATTTTTAGTCTCATTTTTAAGTGTTTCGTTTCATCCTTCTATTTTCTATATAATTAAATTATGATCCCTTTTACTTTCTAAATTAGAAATATGAATATACACACTTGTTTATGAACTTGCGTAAAGTCCGAAACGAACCATGCAAAGATTATGGCCTATAAATACGTCCGCTAAATTGCCACCGTCAGCATCCCTAACGTAATTCATACATCCTTTCATAGCTCTCTCGTGCAATGTATTAATCAGTACTCGTTTGTACATGTTTGTAAATACAACTCCTCATTTTATGCAAACACATCCTTACGTAAGCGTACGTATACACACAGCTGCGTAAAAATAGCACGAGAAGAAGAATTGTTATTAATTTTTTACTCCCTTCAATCTACAACTACAGATATACTTATTTCAGCCTTTGCCATTATATATCCATCCTGCTTGATGTTTGTGAATTGCGTCTCTTCCCCTAGATTAGCATAGGACACGGAGGAGAAATTCTTGTAAATATTCCAGGCATGCCACCTTCATAACAGGAAATTCAGGTCCTGTTCTCACTCAATCTATGCTTTCTCTCAGTTTCGTACTAACTTATTCCCTTCCTGAGTATCTCTTTGCCAGCTTCCTTCTCATACTTAAAATTTTGGTTATAGTAAGTTTTAAGGAGTAATGCTTAAGTATTAAGTAGGTAAATGCTAAATACAAGTTGCGTTTCACAAAGTTTGTATATAATCTCATATTATTTACTCTCTTTTGAGACCTATTTCTTTTCAAGGTTTGCAAATATGTAGTTACATAAAGGAGAAAGACCAAAGAGTTGTAGTTATGCATAGATGTATCGAGTTAACTAGATAAAGAAGACGAGAGTTTTCTTCCGGCAAATGACTTTCTCCTAGCGCGTGCTCACGTATGCAAATATCAGAAGCAGAACCTTGTGTACGTGTGTGTTTTCTTATATAATTTGTCAAAAACAATTTATCATTATTACTTTTTAGAACAAGATATCTCTCTTTCACATGAAGTATTACATTCACTCGTGAGTTTTCCGAAAAAGTAAGGGAAAAAACACAATCGCCCATTCTTTTACTTCCCTTTTACTTGCTTTTCCCTTTTACTTTCTTTTCCCTTTTTTGCATCATTAAATTCTGCCCATTCTTGGTTTCCTTTTCATTCATTCGCAACACAGAAGAATCAAATACAAAAGAAGAATTCGGAGAAAGGAGAAAGCAAACAAGGAATATAGATACATACATATTTTTTGACTGAAGTATCAAATTTCCTTTCATTCCCTGCCAAAGAGAAAGAAAGATCCTTCAGACTGGATCACATAAAAACATAAATTCATACACACAATTTCTTTGTACGTAACTTTGAACGTAAGACCTGTGCTTAAAAAGTATGTGAACCTACGAATCTAAATTTAAAATGTATTATGTATTCAAGAGCTTTTGAGCGTGGAGTAGCGTTTATGTACATATTGTATGAATATGTTTACTAGATTGTGACACTGTAGCTCGGTCCTCTCGTACGTACGTACGTGCTACTCCCCCTGTCTCCTCATAAATATACAAGTGGCACAACAAAATTGATACAAAAACACGTTTAAGGTACTTTTCCTTCAGCTTTTTTATAAAGAAAAAAATGTGTTCCAAGGACAAAACTCTGCTAATAAGGTAAATTTTTTCGCTAGATAACAGTAAAGTTTATGGTAGCAAGCCCACTTACAAAAGTTTGCATTGTATAGCAGTACACTGCATTGAAATTGAAGAGTAGTAAAAAAAGGGAAGAACATTTAAAAGTTTATTCCCTTTCTTTCGTAGGAAGAAGGAAAAATTATTATGAATTTTAGGGAGATATTGTCGTGGTTTGATATCATAATGAGAGTCGTCATTTTAGCAAAGGAAGAAGATGGAAAAGGCTTTGAGTGGAGTAATATAATTTTTATTAGGTTGCTGTTTCCTTTCCCCTTATTCATAAGATAAACTTGCATTTTTATAACATAATAATCCTCTTTGGTAGCTGCAGGCTATTTAGACGATATGCATAATATTGTGTTATTTAAAAGAGCAATCATAACAGGATGCAAAGCAAGGTTTAAAAGGAAACAACAATAAAGCTAAAAGGGGAAGAATGGTGCATAAATAAGCAAATAAACATTTTTTATGAAGAGTCAAAGTATCTTGCAAAAATACCGAATGTATAAGATGTGATATTGAATATATGAATATACATTTTATATATGTTTTATATATATGTTTTATGTCTATAGTAAATACATGATATTTTAATGGTAGGCCCACGTAAAAGTCGAATAAAAAGTACCTCTTGTAAAGCTGAAAGCATCATTAAAATATTTGTTGTTGGGATAAAGTTGGCCGTTAAAAATCAGCAAAAGTATTTTATATAGTGAAAGTATAGAAGGCAAATCATGTTGATTCGGAACAAAAAAGGTCGCAAATTTGTTGACATGCAAAATCATCATAAAACAGCTTCATTATTTTTTAGGATAAGAATAGACTTGGTATACATTGGTTGTAAACTGGATAAGAAAAAAACTTCCAGTCAATGCATTTGGACTGGAGACATAACTATGAGGAAAGTTGTGAAAAAACTATTCATCCGATTTGGAAACTTTTTGTGTGATGATTGGATAAAATTCCAAATAGATATTGAGTAATTTTAGTGAGAAAATGGGCAATAAAAACTTTACTCAATTTTTTCACAAATCCTTTCTTATATACTACATACATCACAAAAGTCAAAGTAGAATTAAAATATCAGAAACCAGCATGAAAAAATTGTTAAATAAGTCATTAAAATTGCAGAAATCAAGGTGACACACATCACATAATAATACACTCAACGAATATGGCAATTACCAAAAAAGATTTAGAAAGTGTCAACTTCAGATTAGACAGGGTGACAGCACTACATTTCATTAGGCCGCTTTATGAAAGCAAAGGGTCAAAATAAGAGAGCAATCCTTGCTAATACAGTACAGAACTATATACAGAGACATAATAAAGAAAAAGAAATGTTTCATACAACAAGCACATCAATCACATCCAGATGGTAATTATACAGCTCTTCTAAATGACTTTCCAGTAAAAATGACATCCACGTAATGACAATGACAAAACGCGAGGGATTTTTTTATATTAAAAACCATTCCTTTCTAGAAAATTCATATTAATTTTTATTCAAGTTTCACTGTTGGACTCCCCACAGAAAAACGTCTATCTCATATTTTCATTAATTTTTAGATGTCTTATTACGTAGTTTATAATGACTTTCGGAATAAAATAAATTTGGCCCTTATTAGCACATTCAACTTTTGTCAAGTTTGAATAGCAAATTCTTATGTTCGAATTCAGTTGTTTCGTTCACTTTGCTGCTTTTCCATAAGCTTTGACTTTGTTCAGCTCGATAATTTACTCAAAAGGCAAACGTAACGAATGTTATCTTTTATGCTATTTAAACCGTAGACGTATTAATTTTAATTTCTTTGATTTAAATCAATTCTCGTCAAGCTCATGTCAAGACTTCAAATTTTGATTATTATCACATTACGGCCACGATGGTATAAAGCATAAGAAAAATAATTTTTATTTGATACTCCTCAAAAAATTATGTTTGAAAGCATACAGCCAATCTGTTTCACTTCCAGTGAAGGTCACATTGCATTACACACAAGCAACACGACCGTGTACTTCTTATAACGAAAACGATATTTACTCTTGTTATATATTAACATTTTGACGAGTATCTCCTTCTGCAATCCTCATCCTTCTTAGAATAATCTTGTTGATGAAAATTTTTTTCTGTCTTGTGTAGTTGTGTATCATAAGTATAAGTATTTACTTGCATCATGAAAAGTCTGGATTTACAGTATCATAAAGCATCTCACCACTGTTCCTTTCATAGCCCACTAAAAGCACTCCAGAAGATGATCATAATATTTAGCACAAGAAACTTGAGACTGGAGGCTACACATTTCGTGTATCTTAAAGCGTGCAGTGATTACTTTGTTCAAAGGATTAATAAAATTTCAAGTGTTTACACTTTCCACACGATGGCATTTACCCTGGAACACGATTTGGTCTGGACATATAGACAGACGTGCACCTTATTTCTCTTGTTTAAATGATGAGAAGCTAAGTGTAACACTAACATAAAGTTTTTGTGATCGCTTCAAGAGCTACCTGAGCACCATCCTTTTCTCAATGCACCTAAAGCAGTCTGTCACAGTAGGCTGTTTTCAGTTACAAGGAGTTGCTTACACTTCGAGTAACATTATAACATCATCATCATCCTCAGCATTGAAATCACCACAAACTTTTTAATGCTATACCATTTTTAATGAACACACAAAAATGTTTAGTAGCTGCCGGATCCGGAACAGAGAAGAAAAGTAGGTCATTTATAGATTGTTAAATGGATATACATATTGCCATTGCTATACACATAAAAAATAAATGTGATATATTTTATTCATTATAAACCACTCATTTGTGTGCTCGAGTAGTACTAAAAACAACATGAATTTAGACGAACTCATGTATTGCATATGCTATAACGGTAAACGGTGCTTATCACGAAATCATAGGATATGGGGTACAACGTACAACATTATTTGTGGGAAAGTATATAGCCTCTTGGGGATTCTTAGTTTTATGTATCTTTCATTTTCATCCACCATCAAAGAAACAAGCCAGCTTGATTTTTCACATACATTTGCGTGTGACGTATGACAGAAGCCTTATAAAAGAAGAAAATTCGATTCCTTCTGATCTTTGCATATAACAGAGCTGATACTTACAATTAATGTAGGTATAGCTAGATAACTTTTTAAGTATATGTACATACACTAAAAGCTTATTTAGGCTTACATCTACATTGATTCCTCAGTTAAAGCTCTCATCTCTGAATAGTAGTATCAATGAGTTGAGATTTGAGATGCCTGAACAAGAGTCGAAAAGCATTCATGGTAAACGCTTCAATGAAGAATCAACCAGCGGATCTATCTCTTCCTCTCTTTACATCGGATTTTGATGTTGAGTTGAATGTAAAAAAGGAGACTTAACTTTATAGCAATTTGAAACTCGTACAAGTGGAAGTTGAAGTGAATCGCAAAGTCACACGCATTTATACTGTGTTCAATAATGGACTTATATGCAAGGAAGGAGGAGTGGAGAGCTACGCCTGATTTACTATTATGTACCATAGTACCATTACCAAGAAAAGAAAAGGATGTACTCCGATTTACTTTAAAGCTAGCTACGCATATAACATAATTCCTTTCCTAGCTCTACTTCCATTCTTCCACTATTTATCTCTATTTCCTTCCAAGAAAAAAACTGCTGAGTTCTTAGGAGCAACAGCGTGTAAGCAAACACATATCTCATCATCTCCCTACATAAATACATCGCAATGAAGACATTTCATTGTCAAGGATTAATGGAGTTATAACTTGTTAGAAACCTAAATGGAATCATGTAGCGTGTAACCTATGTTTCAACGTAAATGTAACGCTTAAAGTTATAAATAAAAACTCTGGTTAAGAGTTGAACTAAACTCTGCTTGATCTTCTAAAATATAAGTGTAAAATAAAATGCTCACAGTTTCGGTGTAGAAGACATTCGAAGAAGCACAACTTGGACTTTTAAAACATTTTTTTGGTGACTGAGAATTCTGGAAGGCTGCGGATATATGAGTATAGACATACACAGGGACTCCAATTTGGCCTCCGTCCTGCCACACGCTCTGTGTCCATTTGACATGACATCTTAATAGGCTTTTGTCTCAACAGAAAGACAGGGAGATTCTAAATTTCTAAAGTTATCATCAACCTTCCCCTTTCAGCATGTTTCCGCCGAAACTTTACACAAAGCTCATTCAAATTCATTCTGCAGCTGTCCCAACATCATGTCATGATGATGCATTTGTAAGCGTGTTGACCTCAATCCAATTTTCCCTCTAGGTACTATATGTGCCCGTCCGCCATTACATTAATTGACACTGTACATGATGATCATGTAGGCAGTGGCAGTAGGCACTTGTGTTATAGTAAATATGTACCTACCTACAACATAGAGAATGCAAATCTACAGAGAACCAAAATGTGTGCTTCCTTCCTCACTTACCAAAATTACTTTCTTTGCTTTGCTTTCATCTTTATCTCATAAAGACTAAACCGCGTTACGCAGTGAAACTGGAGTAAACTCTAACTACAGTGTATATTGTGGAGGCTGCGGTGAGTGTGTTGCCGTTCTCATCCTACACTCTACCTTCAGACGATTTTCAGAGAAAAAAAATGGGGAACACTGCATACATATTTTGATGCTGGATCACGTAAAAACCACCACGACCAAACCAGAGAACCAGCATCCGCTACCAAACACCGCACACAACTCTCAACCACCCGCTACCACCATCATCATGAAGTGAAGTTCAGAGCTACAAAGACGAGCAGAAGGGAATTCTCAACGAAACGGCAGTCACCACGATTGTGTGGACTAGAGAGACGAAAGCAGACCGGAGAAAAAAGAACTCTTGGAATAAAATGCAACACATGATAATGATAATGCAGTCAAACACGGATGAAAACATGCATTTAATGCATGTATACTCATCCTCACAATAAGCATTGCTTCTAGATATTGTAGTATA
The DNA here is from genome assembly GCA_036850725.1 of Orchesella villosa. Classification (NCBI taxonomy): domain Eukaryota; kingdom Metazoa; phylum Arthropoda; class Collembola; order Entomobryomorpha; family Orchesellidae; genus Orchesella; species Orchesella villosa. The sequence continues at coordinate 12,429 of JAANSM010002502.1, forward strand.
GCAAGAAGAGCTTTAAAATATGTACGGCTACTGGGAAAAACTGAGTTTCACTTCTTTTCTACAGAGGTTATCGTGTAATGGGCCATGTGAAAGTGAGTATTATATAATGGGTAGTTGTGTAGCATAACGCGGCATACGAAAGAAGAAGAAGATTCATGAGCGAATTTTTCTTTCAAAGAGCCGCTCTAAGACATACGAAAGAAGAAGATTCATGAGCGAATTTTTCTTTCAAAGAGCCGCTCTAAGCGACACTTGATAAATACTTTTGCTACCATCCAACTCACCTCTTCGCTTACTCATTCTTACTTCCACTCTCTTCAAGAAATACATAATGTAAAATAGCACGAAGAGAGAAAGTATACGAGGGAAAGCACACCTAACATAAAAGAAAGAAGAGACGTGTGATATATCTTATGGTATATCGTCATCAACATTCTATTCCATTTTCGTTCCTGTTTTCAAATTTCTTGTCACGACTCCCTCGGGCTTACACTTGATTTCTTGGTCACACTCTTTTTCCACTTCACATTCAGCTCTGTATGTGTACTCACACACTACCCTATCACTTTCCCTTCCACGTCCCACTCTCATGTACAACAGCTCAAGGCTAAAGAGATGAGAAGGAAACCTCTCTTATTTTCATGGTCATGCATATACTTAAGTATACTCATGTACATATGGACGAGATGGATCGTACATCATACGTTAATACATGAATCAAGGGATCAGATCAGACAGCTCGAAATTCCCATGAAAAAATCTTCGGTGCAACTAACAGATAACATATTTTCCAGCTTTAACTTCAACACCACAAAACCCCTCATTTCAGCTCTTGCTTATATGTGTCGTTTAACTATTTTATAAAAATCTTGTGTTTTCAAATGAAATCAGCTTGATTCTTTCAACGAAATAATCACTATAATCAGAATCGGAAGCTTGAAAAGACTTTCTCAAGACGAATGCTGTATTTAGAGTGCTTGGGTAGCCAACGCCAAGCATTAAACTATATCACCAGCTGTCTCACCCGAAACATAAGTGAGATACACTAGTTTTATGGAGCAGAAAAGTCCCAATTATATTGGATGATATGGGGGAGGCATAAGGAAGTCTGTATTTGTATAGGACAAGGCTTATCTTTTTGCCTTTCCTCTTCTCCTCGATTCCAATTTTTGGCTTGGTTTTTGGACCTAACCATTGTGGATTCTTTGGACGGAGAGAAAGAAAGGTCTTGAAATTGAGCTGTGCTCAATGAAGCTAAAACACACGAAAGACGTGGAATGGAACGTGGTCAGGATTTAAATCATCATTGTCACCCTTTTTAGTCCTCTTCCTGATCTTCTCTCTTACTTATAGCTAACTTATTGCGGTAGTAGTTGTGACAAAAAAATCCTTGGGTTCTTTCACATTTCTTCAGGTTTTGTCTGTATTTACTAGAGATAATACGTAATACACAAGTGAACTGGGTGGTGACGACAATCATGATGGGTAGCGGTAAAATCATTATTTTATGCTATAAACTTAACATTCCTTGGAAAAAGTATATATTATTCTTTACCAAAAATTACCACCATTTCCTTCCACCATGCCTGTAAGAGAGTAATAATGAAGGGAAACGACATCTCTCGAGAAATTTTCCTACAGTTTTGTGCCAAAAACCCTACATCCAATAGAAGCAAAGAAACACTAGCCACATAACTTGGAAAAGGGGTATAATGACATGTGAAAGTATTCTACGAAGACAAAGTGCCGAGTGTGGGTGATGAAAATGATTCTACTACAAATGAGCCTTCCTTTTCTTTTATTAGCAATGTTCTATAGACAAGGGGCAGTGGTAGCGGAGCAACTTAACGGCACGTTAACATGATCAAANTAGACAAGGGGCAGTGGTAGCGGAGCAACTTAACGGCACGTTAACATGATCAAAATGCAGGAATCGTTGTAACTTGGGTCGTATTGATGAACTGGGTGAGGAGTGAGGACGTGTTGTGGGAAACTGAAGACGATGAAGAGTGTGTATATAGTGTATGCATATATCAATTCCAAATCATTCCCATCCTTATCAATTCAGTCTTCAACTTGAACAAGCGTTGAGTTTTGAGTTGTTGTAGTCAACCAGAACTAGAAGACTGAACCTAATGGATTTAGATGGCTAATTGGCTATTGTGACTGGGCTTGGCATCTTCATTTGCTCTGTCTGAAGGGCTTTGGTATGCGGAACAGGTTGGTTTCAGAACTTATATCGATATACTTATAGAGTAATATATATATAGGCTAACAAGATTGTAACTTGTAACCAACTTGTAACCCAAATCATGTTGGGGAACGTATCAGTCTATTTTTGGAAACTTGTATATCTTTTCTAGTATACTCATCAAACTTTTTTGGTAAACTGTTGTAAGTTCACATGTCGCATGTAAAAGCAATGCTTTCCTTGTCGTTTTATG